>CM067369.1:27422519-27627519 GCA_034401795.1 Chaetoderma sp. LZ-2023a
AAACCTCTCTGGATCAGCTGGATAAGGTAGAGTTCTTCGCGAAGATCGGGATTCGCGTGTATGAACCAACTGAAGAGGGCACCTGGCACCTGATCCGGCAAGCGGCCCACTACCACGACACTATGACCATCGGGGTGTACGATCACCATGCCTTCTATATAAAGAACATCTCCAAGCTGGCACATACACTAGTCTGCAGTCACTGCCAGCAGAGGTTTACACAGGCATGCCATCTTCAGCGTCATGCTGATCGTTGTACAGGTGGCAAAACCACCGTAGAGTGCCGTGGGGAGAAGGTTGATGCACCGCAGTCTGCGCACGAGAAAGCCACTATCCACCCCAACCAGCCAGTTCAGCGGCTACTCGTTGGGTCACGTATGAGGCGAAAACCCAAGGTATCCACATACACCATGTAGAGTGTGGGTACGGTGGCGAGCGTTGGATCGAGGGGGCTCCCGTAGATGGTTATGATTCGACTACCAACACCGTTTACCAGTTCCATGGCTGTTTCTGGCATGGATGCCCTCAGCACCAGCAAGGTGAGGATGCCGAACAAAGATACCACAAGACAGTCCTGAGAGAGGAGAAGCTGAGAGCATCTGGATACACGCTTGTGGTACAGTGGGAGTGCGGGATAAAACGCTGCCCAAGCATCCCTAAACGAGTTCGGACCGTCTCATACCCGTACTTCATCGTCTATGACTTCGAGGCGCTCCTAGATGGCGTCAAGACTCATCCTACGGAGACTCTCACGATTGAGAGTAACCACATACCGATCTCTGTGTCAGTCGGCTGCTCCTTGGAAGGCTTCGCCAGTGAGCCCACTCACCTCTGCAATCCTGACCCAGAAGCTCTGATCAAGGCTTTCATGGAGGAGATTACCAGGCGAGCACACAGAATCCGTACAGAAGCCCGGGCACAGTTCATCCCTTCAGACAGGGACAAGCTCCCAAAACGCCAGCAGCGACTGATTACCGAGTGGTGTGACCAAGTCCCGATGCTGGGCTTCAACTCTGGCCGTTATGACCTAAACCTGATCAAGAAGCACTTCGTGGATGAGCTGACCAACACTGGCACAGTGATAGTCGCCAAGCAAGCTAGTAAGACCATGTTCCTCATGACCCCCGAGCTTAGGTTTCTCGATGTGATTAACTACTTGGGGCCAGGAGTCTCCTACGAGGCATGGATCAAAGCCTATGGATGTACACAGCAGAAGAGCTGGCTCCCGTATGAATGGTTCGACACCCCCGAGAAGCTTAATTACCCCGGACTCCCCGACTACCCAGCGTGGTGGTCCAAGCTCAAAGGTGGCTACCTCCTCAAGCTGTCGGAGTGGAAACAGTGCAAACAGACATTCAGAGACCAAGGCATGCAGACGTTCGCCGACTGGTTGCGGTACTATAACAACCTGGATGTCAGTCAATTCATCGAAGCCCTCGAGCGGATGCGGGAGTTCTACACGGAACGAGAAATAGACATCCTCAAGGATGCTGTGTCTCTCCCAGGAGTGTCTCTGCAGTACCTTTTACGTGGAACCGCCCACCACATGCCGGATGTTAGCCTCTACTCCCCGGGCAAGGAGGCCTACGATATGCTGAAGGCTGTGGTTGTTGGAGGGCTCAGCATCGTGTTCACCAGATACCACGAGGCAGGTGTGACACGCATCCGCCAGAGTGAGCGGGTCTGCCAACGTCTACTCGGCTATGACGCAAATGCTCTGTACTTGTCTACGATGGCTAAAGAGATGCCATGTGGTAAGGAGACAGTACGGCAGTGGTCCGGTGCTAGCGACGTAGCCAGATTTAAGAAGGATCTGCTGGCTGACCACTGGTTCGGTTTCGCTGAAGTGGACATAGAGGTTCCTAAGGCACTGTGGGCGAAGTTCGAGGAAATGCCACCTCTCTTCTATAACACAGAGATTCCAGCTGAGGCAGTATCTGAGGAGATGCTCGCATACCTAGAGAAAACCGGTAGGAAACGCCCCACAGCCAGTAAACTAGTCGGCGCCCTCTCGGCCAAGAGGAAGCTCTTGTATGCGCCATCACTCAAGTGGTACCTCGCCCATGGGATAGAGATTACAGCTGTCTACCGGACAATATACTACAAGCCCCAGAGACCCTTTGAGTGGTTTGTGAACAATGTTACCGATGCTCGCCGTACAGGAGATGTTGATAAGAGCAAATCGCGCTTGGCAGATCTGTTCAAGCTACTAGGCAACAGTGCCTATGGGAAGCTCATCGAGGCCCTGGAGCGCCACAGCAACACGACCTTCACCAAGGATGAACGAGTGGTAGATAGAGCCCTCCGCAGTGCATGGTTCGAAGGTCTCGAGGAGATCGGCGAGTCCTACGAGATCCAGAGACGCAAGGCAAAAATCACCATTCGCCGGCCCTTCCAGGTGGGGATAGCCATATACGAGCTCGCGAAGCTGCGGATGCTGGAGTTCTACTACGACTTCCTGGATCACTATGTGCCTCGTGACAGCTTCGAGTACCTCCAGATGGACACAGACTCTGCGTACATCGCAATAGCTGCCTCCAGCCTCGACGAAGTCATTCGCCCTGAGATGCGAGCAGAGTATGAGGCTCATAAGTGGGAGTGGCTAGCTTGGGACAAGTGGTCTGGACGGACTCCGGGACTGTTCAAGCTCAAGTTCGAAGGCAAACGTGGTATCGCTCTCTGTTCCAAGTGCTACTACGTGGAGAGCCCCGATGGGAAGGTGAAATGTTCAGCCAAAGGTATGTCTAAACGCCAGAACGATGTCTCTTGGCAAAGGTACTTCAGGGCCCTAAACGGTAGCATGGACAGAGCTACAAACCGAGGCCTACGCATGCGCAACCAGGGCATGGTGACGTATGAACAGGAAAAACTCGGGCTCTCAGTCTACTACGATAAGCGGCATGTGTTGCCAGATGGTGTCCATACTGAACCAATCGAGTACCATATCCCTCAGGCACCTGACGACGGTGGTAGCTGTGTGTCTGGAGGGACCACCTGAAGCTCCTCCCGAACAAACGGACGTTTGGAACAGCTCTCTGAGCGTGCCAGATAGTACAGCGTAGGCTGCCCCTCCATCTCGACATACCTGTCAAGTCTGTGGACATCTAGCGACCAGTTAGGATCTGTTGCACGTCGTCGCCCACCTTCCAACTCACCAGGTTCATACAGGTACCGAACCAGAGCATAAGATGGAAGGCACACCTGTTCCTTGTCCACTCCTCCAGAAGGTTGGGCAACAGAGGATCGTTGGATAGCCTCTACTGGCTTCTTACCAGTTAACCGAGTTACCTCAGTATTGGATCGCTCTACCACCCGGGGCAAACCTTTCACCCACACCCTGGACCTCTCTCCGGCCTGTGCCATTTCCTGGGCGTATTGGTGTGGGAACAGTCTCTCTGCCAGTGTCCGATTCCTCCGCTCGACGATTGCCTGGGCACGGTGGTGACCAACTTCACCTCGTCTAATTGCCACACCATGTTTCCGCATGAGGGCCGCAGTCTCGCCTCTGAACTCCTTACCCTCATCCACCTGCAACAATTCTGGCCACTGGAGGGGATTTTCCGGATCCTCGTAGACACCCTGGAATGCCTGGGCCACCTGGCCAGCTGACTTGTCTGTGAGCGGTGCTGCAGCCTTGTACCTGCTGGCGACATCGACGATGGTGAGGGCATACTTGTAGGTCTTACGACCAACCGAGTCGTGTGGAAGGAATAGAACATCTGCCTGGTGAACTCTATTCGGGACAGTTTTATCGAAATGGGCATACCTGATGTGCCGTGGACGAGGTTTGTATATCTGCCACATCGCCTGGCGGCTGAGCCACTGGCTAATTGTCTCCAAGGTGAAGTTGTGGCCCTTGCGACGTACAACCTCGAGTAGTTGGTGGGGCTCACGGTAATATCCACCAGGCTGATAGTAGAGTTCCTCAAGAAAGATGGAGCCCCCAGGATTTCATCACTGACGTCCACTCCCGTCCTGTCACGCACGGTCTGGGTGAGGGTATCACTGACGTCCACTCCCGTCCTGTCATGCACAGCCTGGGCGAACTCTACACAGACGAACAGACGGCCGTTATGCATTCGACTATCACTGAAGACCTCCTCAAACACCCCCGTACACCAGCGTCTAGTCTCTGCTGGATCTTCGCTGAGCGGTAGCTTATCGACTAACCCTCGGAAGTTAAGTGTCTTGACTAGGTCATACAGAGACGCCATCCTTATGTAGTATGGCTTAAACGTTCGGCGGCCCAGATGGCCGCAAGTGCCATGGCAACATACGGTAGCCAAGGGCCTGCGACTCTGAAGAACGTACCTACTCCTGAGACGATGGCTGGGATGGCTTCAGAAATATTCTCCACACCCTGGAGAGCATTGTTGGCGATCTTGTGGACCGTCTCGCCCGCCTTCGTTGTGAACAGAGCGATCAGAGCCCCAACTGCCGCCAGCGGACCGATAGAACCTTTTACGTAAGTGCGATAGATTCCTTTCGCTCTGTGTATTAGTTTGCGGGATTCAGGCTCATCACCCACGGTCTCCGCTACATCGTAGTCGTCTGCATCATAATCCTCCTCATCATAATCCTCCTCATCATAATCCTCCTCATCATAATCCTCCTCATCATAGTCCTCGTCATCTATATCCTCGACTGGATCTTCATAAGCCTCTGCTTCATACATATCCGTCGCCAGCTATATAGTAGCTTTAAACTGTAGTCTATAGCATGGCCTCCGCAATCTTGAATGCGGGCGTGTTTGCCTTAGCGAACTGGGGACTCAGCTTCGCCGACTAGAAGGCGCAGAGGTCGAGCGTGAGCGTCATAACCAGACGATGGAGAAGCTGTCTACGGAGAAGTTTGAGTACAGCAAAGCCCTCGAGCATATGCGTCAGAGGGAGGCACGCCGACGACAACTCCGAGCGAGCTCAGGCCAACCAGAGCCTCAAAGAGGCAGATGAGAGTCTCGATGAGTACTACGAGGCCGTATCTGAGCCAACGCTCTACTATGAAGCATCGACAGGTCAGAAGACAGCAGAGCTTATAGTAGTAGTGGCAGCTGCAGCAGTGACGACAGGGGGCGTGCTCTACGCACGCTCAAGCTGAATACCTGATGTGTTCGATACGCATACCTTAGCATAGCCAAAGTAAAGTACCGTGACACCTAATTGGCGAGTCCCAGCTATGAGGTTTCCGATGTTGAAGCTGAGCAGGTTGCCCTGATTAGGTGGGATGTTCCTGCCACCGACGTGGTGACGGCCCTTGAGTGCTGACTCGAGGTCGTCGCTTCCACTGGTTAGTCACAGAAGTGCGTATGACTTAGTTTTCTGTCTGTAGAGTTGGTAGTCAGCCAGCTCGCGTACCTCACCAAGAACATTGGTCCCAGCAACCACAAGTTTGAAGTCGTCCAGCTTACCCACCTCCTGGATGACGACTCCCTTCTGAACCAGGACCGCAACAGCGACACAGTCCGATGCACCACGATGCAATGTCAGCTCTACCTGTTGGTTAGCTGTGGCTTGGACCTGCTGGTGTTCTCGCTCCACATGCACGATCCGCTGTTTGGATCCCGTTTGCTTCAGTTACCGGTCATTCTCGTCATGCCAGACATGAAGTCTTGGAGCATTCATCGACACATCTGCGAGAGGCTCAGTGTACACCCGGAGGAACAACCTATCCTGCATGGCAGCTGGATTCACGTGTGTGTTCTCGAGGAGGGTGAAGAGTGGAACTGCCACAGGCTTCTCGACACCTACCAGTAGTTCGAATGCCGTGAACCCCTTACCCACAGTGTAGTACCCCTTTCCCTTCGCATAGAAGGTTGGATCACGAGCCAGCGGACCTAGGACTCGGTACTCATCGTTCACACAGGTGGTGTCCACGGTGGTGTTGCTCTGTACGATCTCCCACCTGTTCAGAACCTGCGGGAGCTCTACCGTCTGTTCTGTTGTGCTCTGAAGCTTGAACTCGAGTGTCATGCTCTTGATCTCGTGGATCTGTGCCGAGATTGCAAAGTCAATGTACTTCCCAGCAGCGGACAACGGGTTATCATCGTGTATACTGGGCCGAATGACCGTCAGGCAGTCCTTCCGGGGATCAGTACAGCGCGATGTCGCAGGTTCAGCGGCCCCATCTGGATGTTGCACATACTGCAGCATGTTTAAGGTCTGGGTATATAGAGGGGTTAAATGGCTGCCATGTTTGGTAAAGTTCTCCAGCAGATTATCTTTGGGCAGCAGGCCAAGTCGGCACGACAGCCGCGACGTGCACTGTCCCACAGTGACAGGGTCCGAGGCCTGCTTCGTGACATCAACATTATCCATGAGCGAGTCAAGGTTACACCGCCGACGGATGCAGAGATACTGGCCGCCATAGAGGAAGGAGCGCCAGCTCGTAGTACAAAAGAACTCCTGACTCCGATACTCTACCGGAAGTTTGACAGCACGCAGTGCAGGACACTCGAGCTATCTGTGGGCCAAACCAACAGTCCTGTTATTCTAGCTCTCCAAAAGGCGAGGGTCGACCCCAAAGATCTACTAACGGTCGGAAAGTGGGCTGCCATATTTAGCCTACATAGCCAGGAAGAGCGAGAGATGCTGGATGGCCTCCAGTCTGGGGCAAATAACTACTTCAGGGAGGAGGTCAGTGCCGCTGTAGCGGAGAGCCATGACACTGGTCATGCAAAAGGTACTCAAGAGGGGTTCACTGTAGGCAGCAAGGAGGTAGTTGAGCATATCTTCAACGAAAGAGGGCGTAGGAGATTGGACAAGAATCTGTCAGCATTTCTGAAATTTCCAGATAACTACCAGGACTACCTCATCAAAACGGCTCGCAAGTCAGATGCTCATCGCGCATCGAAAAAGTGGGTCTTCCATGAGAAGTTCCAGAAGAAGAGAGTCCTACCATCTGACCCTCAGTGGATAGAGTTTCCGCGACAGGCTTCTGACGAAACTGACGAAGTTCCTCAAGCTTCTGACGAAGTTCCTCAAACTTCTGACGAAGTTCCTCAAGCTTCTGACGAAGTTCCTCCAGGCTTCTGACGAAGTTCCTCCAGGCTTATGACGAAGTTCCTCAAGCTTCTGATGCCGTAGCGGACGAAGTAGCGGAGACCGCGCAGCCTGAACGAAAAAAGTTGCAGCGGAGACTGCGGACAGTCTGTCAGCGATGACGCGTAGAGCAGGCTAGTTTCCTGGCTGGATTCAGCTTGTAGGTGAAGGTCTGCGCCTTTTCCAGAGAGGGCTTGAAGTGTGACAGCTCACCTGTCTCCTTGTTGCTGAAGATGAAGCGGTACAGCTCAGCTGCCCTCTGTACACCTGCGATAAAACCCCCTTTGGGCTCCTTGAGGGTTAGGCTGTCGTATATGGTCTCGAGCAGGGCACGTCCACACTTGGAGCTGAAGTATAGCAACCGGGCATTGTGGCGGATGTCTGGTGAGATCTCGTGGGTGTACTTCTGAAAGAGGATGAAGACAGTTATCTTTGTGTGCCGGATGCGCCTGGTGATGTTGCTGAGGTATGTGACTGTCTTCTGGTCCATTGCAGGGTCATCGATAACTAGAACAAGTGGTTCTGTCAGTCGGGCTGCCAGCAGCTTCTCCATCAGGGCTTGCAGGTTCTGCGTCTTGGTGATTGGACCATTGTACCATTGATCATTACTGTCAACCGCCTCAGCAGCGGAGTCAGACACCAGAAGGATGTATTGAGAGTGTAGATTTTTCGGCCAGGAGAGCTCGCAGCAAGATGTTTTTCCCGTGGCCTGACAGGGCAATGATCAGCACCACCTGGCCAGCATCGCCTGACCTACTGTCGAATGGTACAGACATGTGCGCGAAGGATGGTTAGCACTTGGCCGGCGGTAGCCTCGTCTATATCTGGGAGACTAAACGGCAGTACTTCCTGCACCAGCTTTTGCGCCTGCTGTGTGGGTAGCGTTGTACCCCCGGCGGATACGAAGGATGCGATGGAGGGGTCAAGCATGAAATCCCAGCAGCAGCTGAGAAGATAGCGTAGAGGGCCTGTGTCAGCACCCACAGTGTCTAGCACATCCAGTATCCGTACGATACAGGCACGGGAAGCCATGACTATTATGTGAGCTTAAACGGCAAACAAAAGAACCCTGTCTTCTTCACCTCTGGTAGCTGGAGGCTGCCGGTAGCACCTTTTTTGCCATCGACCGTGATATTGCTCAGGCCGATGGTGCCTACCCTGAGATTCTCTCCGTCTTGTTGGAAAGAGCTCCGTGGTTTCAGGAGATCCTTAACCAGGTCTTGTGCATAGGACTCAGCCATAACCTTGATGGCACCAGCCTCGTCGACTCCGAGCATACCTCGCATCGTTGCCCTGTCTTTGATGCCCATCCCCTTGTATACAGTCTTGGCCTTGTTAATGGCCGATTGTCCTACCGTATCAGTGTTCCCGACGAGATCTCAGGCTGGGATGGTACCTCGGATCTCCCGCGGGTCCCCCTTCTCATCAAAGTCTAGGAAGGAGATAGGGGCAACAGTGTCCTCTGAACCGAGGCGTGCCTCGCCCAAGTGAGCAAGATCGCCTAGCTCTTTGCTTTCTAGGTCTGTGAGTGACAGAGTCATAGTGCTATATGCACGGCCTAAACCCACTAGTCATACCCCCAGTGAAATAGATGGGCATAGGAGGACCACGCAGTCGGCCAAGGGAATAGGTAGCAGTGCTCAGGGTACTGGCCCTCTCTGCAGGGGCACGCCTTGTGGGCGGTCCACCATTCCTGGGCATTGTTCAATCCTCAGGCCGCATGCTCGACTATGGGCTACACCCCACCCTCCAGCACACCATGCCTCATATGCTGCAGGGGTCTCGTCATCCATCTCTCACTATTCATAATGGTTAAACATAGGCGACGATGATCTCAGCCATTGCACTCGTTGCTAGCCCTAGAACCGCGGCCTCCATTAGGGTAACACGTTCACCCATGATCTTGGCGGCGGCAGTGTAGGCGGCACCACTGAGGGCGATCTTTGGGATGGGGTGAGTTATTCCGAGACAGTGGCCGGCCACCCCACTCACCACGGTAGCGAGGACAGCTGCAGTGGCGGCAGGAAGAACCTCATTTCCCCCTGTCATCTTCACCACAGCCACATTCGCCGCCACGTTACTGGCGACATGGACTGCCAGAGGTTTAGCCTGTGTCAGTAACTTCTGTGTCTTGGTTCGCAGCAGGTTCTCCACCTTCTGAAGACTCACCTGGATCTCGGGCAGTTGCTTCACGATCTGTACCGTTGACGGCATTGTTTAAACCCTGAGTATACAACGCAGTTAAACGCCTGTGTTCCCTGTCGAGTGAGCTAATAAGATCTTCCCAGTCTGCATCTGCCAGGTGTCCGGGTTTGTACTCAGGAATATTCATCTCTCTATTGAGTCATCTTAAACATGTCCACGCTATGCGAGAAGTACTATGAGGTCTTCCAGAGGGAGCTGAAGGCCTACAAGAAGAAGACGCCAGATGAGCTCGCTCAGCTCTCTTGTGCTGAGCTGACAGAGGAGCTGACAGCTGTGAAGCTCTATCTAGGATTTGGAAAGGGGCAGATCTGCTTCCTCGAATACCTTATCATGGATGGGAGTATCGTCGAGCAGCTCCTGTGAACTAAAGGTTTCTACAAGGATCGGGAGTATCTGTCAGATGTGTTCCAGCAGTTGCAGACCTCCATGGCCTCACCTAACTCAGAGCTGAACAAGGCGCTGCTGTACTACAAGCTGGAAAAAGGATGCACTGCGAACCCTCCAGCCCTTGGATGTGCATGTTGGCAGCGTGTATAGGGGCTGTAGGGTAGGCCAAGCTGGCTCAGTGTCTCACTGTGGTCCCAGCCGAAACGGCTGCTACTGACGAGAGTCAGGATAGTCTTATAGCTGATTTGGTAGCGGCGGAGTAGGCTGATCCCGAGCACCACGATAGTTAGGCCTGACACCACTCGTAGAGCTGCCACGGGAAGTGGTGTCGTGTCGACTGGCTGCAGTGGCGGAGAAGCTGGTTCGACTGGCGTGTCGACTGGCTGCAGTGTCAGGGTCGGAATGCCTGTATGGCCCGTATTACGTCTAGGTGTATTGATATCCGCATTGAAACCGAAGTGGACACCGGGAGAACTCCCCTCGACTATCATGTTGTTATAGCCCCTGACTTGGAGGTCCTCGATGTTCACGATCATGTTGCTCGGAATCAACCGTAGGTGTGGTGAAAGAGCAAAGTCAAGTCTGCGATGGGCCTTCTGCAGCCCCTGCTGGAACTTAGCAATAAGACTGCTGGGATCTGCCACGATGATCATATCCTCAACGAGACTGATGAACATGGCCTGGACCTCTGCTCCGCTGACACCATCTATGGAATGACGCAGCTTGGTCTGCGCTGTAAGGAGGCAGTAGCACAGGGCTTCCAGGGACTGGTTGATCCGAACGATCCCTGCTGGTGTGAGGCCCGAGGTTGTGTGTGGGACAAAGTACTTCCACACATCTGGGGAGTCCTGCCTGATTCCGGTGATGTGCATATTCTGCACTATCGCTCCAGGATTGGAGTCTGGATCGAACGAGAATGTCGCTGTCTTCCGATGGCCTACTCGTCGGGGTGTTCGATAGGGGAATCCTGAGTAGTCACGTCTCGGGTCACCGTACATAACCCCTAGACCGCTGTTGTCGCCGCCATGCCACCGATAGTCTGGGTGAGCTCTGAACTCTCTCTGTAGTCTGCTGGCCGCTGAGACGCTATGACTGTTGAGCTGTGGGTCGAAGTCGTTTGTATCAGGGAGGCTTGCACCCAGCTCATGGAGGATTTGTCGCACAGTGAAGTACACGTGGAATCTGAGACAGCTGGCGACGAGCACAGCTTCAGGAGTACCAGAATAGGAGTGAAGCATGGTGGAACTTACTCCACAGCCTGCCGTGGCACACCACACGGCAAAGTTCAGCTGCTGATTCCAGTATGAGAGGCTTGGGGCAGCCATCCAAGTATGAGCATGCTTCGCATCCTTGATGGTGATGGGGCGGTTCGTCAGTGGTCGTGGGTTGACGGAGAAGCTGATTCGGGCCCGTCCATTCACTGTGATAGAGAAAGGTGTTAGCTCTGGTATATCATCAAGTAGGCCTCTCAGGCCAGTCAAGAGTGTACCCAGGAGGGGCGGTTGTCTCCGGTTGACTGTCGTGAGGTCCCGTGGGAAGGCCATTTATACTGGTGTTCTTAAAGCTAACGCAGCACATTATTTGTAGTCGTCTCGACCCCAGAGACCGGCGAGGTGACCTCGCCGTAACATCTCGTTTTTTAACTCCTCCATATCAACCCGCCCGCTGGAGCCTTTGAGGTATTGCTGTCGCACTTTAGGTTTCTCAGTGCGGTATAGGGCTTGGACCTTCAATATATGGCGGTACTCTTCATCGGTGACCTGGCCATCCTCGAGAGCTTTGCTGACAGACTCGTCGATAGTCCGTAGCATACTCTGTGCTAGTGTCACATACTTAGCATGCTTCTCCAACCTCCTTGTGATCTGCCGCTGCCCCACCCACAAGCCTGTGGCCAAGACAGTGGTGGCTAGTGTCACGCCACCCAACGGGATGGCGACGAGGGCACCAACCCCCGTAGCGAGGGTGGCCACAGCTGCCACACCAGCACTGGCTCCAATCACCCGCGCAGCAGTGGTTGTATGCGCGAGGACGTTGTAGGCTGTCTTATATCGACTGCACGTTCTGCCGTACTTTTCTGCCTCATGGACGAGATTCTGCCTGATGGTATCTATCTGCTGGAGTCGCCAGCCGTGGAGGGTACCGCCCTCGTCAGCAGTCAGGGAGGGGTATAGTTCTGGCGGCTTCCGCCACTCTGATTTTGCCATAGTATATCTGGAGGCTTAAACCGGCATCACCTGCAGGGTTCATTTTGGAGAGGCTGTCAAACCCTGCCAGCTTTTTGGTCTTGAGACAGATGGCTCTTAGAACGTGGTCATCTAGCACTATGTCGGGTGCCAGTAGCGTTCTGAGACGTGACATCTGGAACTTCACCTTATGACCAAGATAGTAGGTCCACCGCTGGATGGCTTTCTGGTCTTACACTTCTGCGCCATCTCCTCTTCCCACTGTATGACCTCTGGCTCATCCTCATCTGTGAAGACACCTGGCTCATCATTGTAGACATCTGGCTCATCGTCGTCTGTCAAGACTCCTGCATCCCGCTTACTCTCCTCCAGGAGGGCCTGCCAGTATCGGAAATTTTCTCTGTCCCTCCTTGCCCTGCGCGCGTTCTGTTGATACCAGTTCTCCCGCTGTAGGCGCTATCCTTCTTGTTGACAGATCTGTTGCTGTGCGAGCATCTGTTCGTTTTGTGCAGTGGTCATGAAGGGGCAACCCTCTTTCTTCAGCATCTCGGCAAAGGTCAGATATTGCTGGTATGATAACATGTTGTCGTCAGGTCAATGAGTAATAAGAGTGTAAACTCTAAATGGACGTTCAGACCATGTAATGCGGGCTTGATCAGCTCGTATACCACTGAGTATGCTTGTCTCTAAATGGACGTTAAGACCTTTTATGTGTGCTTGATCAGCTCGTATACCACTGATTATGCTTGTCTCTAAATGGACGTTCAGACCAAGGCGATCAGCTGGTATATCACTGTGGTTGCTTATCTCTAAATGGAAATTCGCCCCATTCGCAGCCACGGCTGTCTCAAATCCTATGCCCCAGGGATTGAGAGCCTCCATCTAGAGGCCAACCACCGCCCCCCCCCCCCCCCCCCCACAGTTTGAGAGGGCGGTGGTGGCCACGGATCGGCGCCCCAGGAGGGAGGCGGCATACCCACCATGACAACCCTGGGCCTCCATCTAGAGGCATACCACATGTTTCACCAACCTATGCCCCAGGGATAAAGAGGGCGGTGGGGGCCACAGATCGCCGGCCAGTTGATGGCGGTGGTATCATTTTGACTGCACCCCGCCGGGGCCCTCGTCAGATTAGGTCTCGCGTCGCGGCTGCCCTCCCGGCGCCCCGAGGTGTGGCATGCTACTTTTTTCCTAGTGGCCGAGGTGTGGCAGATGCTACTTTTTCCTAGTGACATCTAAAAAAGCCTATCTCGAAATTGTTCGGGTCTCTGGAGGCGATAATCTTTATTTTCCCCGTTATTCGGGGAGGTGGTATCCGTTTAATCCCGACTCTACTCCTGAAGCTGCTAAAGAATTTAATGCACCACTATGCATAATTTTTGACAAGTCTCTAGAAGAAGGCGTATTACCTAGCATATGGAATATGGCAAATCTTACTTGAATCTTACTTGAATCCTTCTGAGCATATAATAATGCTTCAGCTCCAACATATGGGTGAATTTATCAATATCTGGTGCGCATGCGGTGTCGACTCTGAAGCTGTTCCATTTGTTAATGACACGATATCAGAAGAAATTGTTTCTAATAGCTGTACGGGAATATGGTTTAAAAAGCTTAGCGTCATGACCTCGCGTGTTACATGTATTTACTGATGCTCGAAAGAAGTCATCTCTGTTGAGTTTGTATGAGTTGTTCAGGAGTTTGTAGGTTTCTCTGAGGTCTGTCTTATCTCTTCTTTCGGTCAAGTTTTTTCAAACTCTGCTCCACACAATTTCGTGCAACGGCGCTGTTCTTTATCTAGTGTTGTGATGGCTTTCTGGAATAATTGGTTCCAGATGGGACTATAATATTCTAGAAGTGGGCGTATCGGAGCTATATACAAATTTGAAAGCGTCACTTGGGAATGGTCACTGAAGCAGCGTTTAATCATACCAAGTCTCTGATTTACTCTTGATGCTGTGCTATATATTTGGATGGCTTGAGATCATTTGCCATTATTATTCCCATGCCCTCTTCTACTCTAGTTCACCCTCTTGGTCTACTACCATGGGCAAGAGGGTGAACTAGAGTAGAAGAGGGCATGGGAATAATAATGGCAAATGATCTCAAAGAGAACGCGAGAGGCGACTACTACCATGGCCACTCGATAAACTGTGACTACTACCATGGTCACTCGATAAATTGTGACTACTACAATGGTCACTCGATAAACTGTGATTACTACCATGGTCACTCGATAAATTGTGACTACTACCATGGTCACTCGATAAACTGTGACTACTACCATGGTCACTCGATAAACTGTGACTAATACCATGGTCGCTCGATAAACCGTGACTACTACCATGGTCACTCGATAAACTGCGACTACTACCATGGCCACTCGATAAACTGTGACTACTACCATGGCCACTCGATAAACTGTTACGGAGCATTGAAAATACCAACGAAGCTGCCCTTGCCCACCATTATGAGACGAATGCTTCTTCAGCGCCAACAATTGTTCACCTATCTGCATCTGTTATTTATGGAATGAAATTGGTACAAAAAGTAAAATGTGAAAACCTAAACTGTGAAGAGGTGTCAGAAACATTATTTCATTATATGCCTTACACATTACATAAAATAGCTATTGAAAGAGAAATATATATATATATATATATATATATATATATATATATATATATATATATATATATATATATATATATATATATATATATATATAGAGAGAGAGAGAGAGAGAGAGAGAGAGAGGGAGGGAGGGAGGGAGGGAGGGAGGGAGGGAGAGAGGGAGAGAGAGAGAGAGATAGAGATAGAGAGAGAGAGAGAGAGAGAGAGAGAGAGAGAGAGAGAGAGAGAGAGAGAGCGAGAGAGAGAGAGAGAGAGAGAGCGAGCGAGAGAGAGAGAGAGAGAGAGAGAGAGAGAGAGCGAGAGAGAGAGAGAGAGAGAGAGAGCGAGCGAGCGAGAGAGAGAGAGAGAGAGAGAGAGCGAGCGAGAGAGAGAGAGAGAGAGAGAGAGAGAGAGAGCGAGCGAGAGAGAGAGAGAGAGAGAGCGAGCGAGCGAGAGAGAGAGCGAGCGAGAGAGAGAGAGAGAGAGAGCGAGCGAGCGAGAGAGAGAGAGAGAGAGAGAGAGAGAGAGAGCGAGCGAGAGAGAGAGAGAGAGAGAGGGACGGAGGGAGGAAGGGAGGGAGATAGAGAGCGCGAGAGAGAGGGAATGAGGGAGGGGGGGGGGGGAGAGCAAGACAGAGGGAGGGAGGGTGGGAGGGAGTTTGGAGAGGGAGAGCGAGAGAGCGGGATCGACAGACTGAGAGCGAGAAGGTATGAAGGGTTAGAGTGGGGGTGGGTGGAAGAATGGAGAGATGGGGTGGATGGAGGGGGTGATGGGAAAGAAAGAGGGAAGAGATGGAGTAAGGGAGGGGTGGAGCAAGTACCGTTGGGAAGAAGGGATGGAGAAAGCGAGAGAACGCGAGAGGCATTTTGGCTGGATTATATGTAGGCGGACAATGATGAGATATCCATTACTCACCGCGGGCATTCTGTACATATGATTTGACGGTGGCTCACCCAAATAGGGGGATTAATCCAATTTATTTTTAAAAAAAAGGAATGAGTGTCATTCTTGACTTATCAGTAGCAACATTATGTACTGGGTGTGGGAGGGCTCATTCTCCGTTAAGAAAATACCGTGATGGTTTTGTGAACAACGGCGATCAAATTTGTAATTATAGAGAACGCATGGGTTGCCATTTTGCTCGGCTATGACGCGTTCAAGCGCTTAAGCAGTTGACCGACAAATCGATCCATCCATTCATTCATTCTTCGAATTGAGTGAATGGGAATGGCTCGATTAAATCATTCAAATGGATGCGTAGTTTCAGCTCTACGGTTAATTATAATGATGCGGCTTTATCTGACTGACGCAGGTTTGACTACACTTGTAATTGATCCACTTTGAAACACGATCTTATCAACGCGTGTCTATTGTAGCATGTGTGTGTTTTTTTAGCATGGACTATCGGAATTAGAAAACCATTGTTTCAGATTGAAAACGATGTCTTCAGCGTGCTACAATATCCATTAATTCAATGACGCTTAGCAAATGTAAGTCTACAGGCCCATGTATTATTCCGCGTAATCTTAGCGCTACTTTTTGTCTACATTGTTGGAATACTAGCTCCTCTTGTTGAATGAATGGACCTTTCTATGTTAGCTATACCCCGCCCGGCTCTAGCTAAGCACCACCCACTCATGGCTTCTTGTGTTTGGATCGATCGATCCCTGAACTCACTGACTATTACTTTCCAGAAAACTATACCGGATAGCTGTAGAATATTTTGAAATTTATTTGACTGGCCTGTTGCTGCAATATTCGACAGAATATTTGTTAAACAGCAAACACACAATTCGTACAACGTGTCGGACTTTTAAGCATTTACGACGGACTAAATCGAGTCATTCATGCTGCAATTTATTATGACGCCATCATACACGTCACGTGGTTGATTATGACATCATATGATTGATGGATAAACTAGAAAGGTCCATTATGCTGCGAATGCGTTACCTTTTTGCTTATTCACTCGCCGGCCAGACGTGCCGTACATTATTCAGCCATAGCAATGTAGCTCTTAAGGAATATTGATTTTGCACAAAGTTTCAGTTTTATTAACTTAGCTGAAGCCATGTCTGTACGCAATTTATGAAAAGCAACTGCAGAATTAGTTGATGGGTGGCTACGATAAGTTAGATGTGATAAAACACGCACAATTGTGCTTTGGCAAAATTTTAATAAAATAAAATATATATTTTGCATATTTTTGAAGTCTTTAATAGTAATGATCGCGAGATGCAAGAGGAGCATTAGAGTTTGTTAAACAAGAACATGGTTCGGAGCGGGTTTCCCGCTGGGTAACTGTATTACACGCCAATCTCGTCTACTCTGAATACATGTTACTCCACGAACCAGAGGCTCACATTTCACTTTTGGCTACCATCTGGGGGAGGGAGGACTAAACTAAATACTGTTTTTTAATAATCCCAATATGTTTGTAGATGTCAGAAGACATATAATAGACGTCTCTAAGTGGTGGATAAATATTAAAAACAGGGTCATTTTAAGAGTTGAACAACGATGTGATTCAAGCCAGTCTGTTGATACTGACTAGATATAGTAAATAGGTTATTTTAGCAAACTTTTAGCATAGAAAGCACAGGAACTCGCACACAAAAGAACAACGCATACATTCCAAGCAAGTGTCCATTTATTTTCTCTAACCCGTACAATTATTTACTGTGAACAGTCAACTATATACTAATGATAGTGAAGCAAGATAATATATTGCATTATTATGTAGATACTTCCTATATACACTACAGTAATTAATCAATCCATGTACACGCCTCCATGTCAGAATAGACGATAACAGATTCTGTCCATTGTAGGGAAAATTTTGGCAATTTTGAATCTTGAGACCAATTTAGAGGAAACTGTTGCTGCTGAAATCCGGCAGTCAGCAACAAATTTGACTCAAATGAGCTCCAGATACGCCAACATACTAACTGGATAATGGGTTTGAAATTGCGATCTTGCAAGTTCGGGGTTGAAACGTTAATTCTGTAATATTTCACCCGAGCTCTCAATAATACCAATGGGGGCACACAATAAACATATATTTGGTCCGTAGAAATGCTGATAGTACGGATCTTGACATATGACGTTGAGAAAATGTACGTGGTTCCATGTCATTAGCAGCATTAATTCTCTAGCTAGAGACGAGTAGCATTGTTAGCCCTTTAGCACTTGTACATAGAAAACACCACATATTATGATTTTATAAGTAATGTATATCTTTGAAATATTTTGAAAATAGTTTGACTGTGAGCTGTTAATGTTTCATCAATTGATTACAGTTTAACTTAGTTTCAAAATCTTCATAGTTCATTCCTAGAATTAAGATTCTTGCATTTCAATGGATAAAGTGTTAACTGATCCTGCTGGGACGATTGTTCGCCATGATGCTGAGAATTACACATAGCCGCTGTATCATTAGCTGACAAGAATTCCATCCAGAGGTTTCCAATTCCGACAATTGATGCTGCATTCGTATAATTTACATACGCTAGAAGTAATGTCAGCTGGTGCGCAATCATGAATGAGCGTCCGATATTTTCCTCGGGGACTCGCCCGCGTCATTATCAGATACGACACAAACTCTCCGCGATGCGATACAACACTGTTCTAAATGACCACAAGAGACCAGCTCCGATTGGCACCAGGAGGTTTTGATCGGGGGTGCATTTCTGAGGTATGACTTTTTTCAGATTGTGTGGTCGCTTGGAATATAACTAGTGATTATATACTGTTCTGTAAGGTTGAAAAGCAACAGTTCTGAATAAGGATATCACACCGAGACAGGATATCATATCAATTTAATAATACGATATCTTTTTTCGTGTAGGCGTAACTAATGAGAGAGTTAAGTGGGTGAGTGCGCATTACGATCGTACATTATTGATTTGACACACGGATGGGTCGGTACGCAAGGGTTAATGCGAGTAAGGAGTGTGTCTTCTTCATGTTGTTAGTGAACTTCTTACGACTATTTTAAATAACTCTCCTTCCACTGGAACAACCTTCTCCAAACGTGGGTGGATATATGTCCGTTATGTCCCGGCGTATCCCAATAAACGCATCAGCAACAGCTGTCAGCAAAATTGTTCTCAAAATTAGTACTTTTGACACGTTATTCAATACCACTTGTTCTACTGGAACGATCTTCTCCAACCTTGGGTGGATGTTTGTCATTGAGGTCCCGAAGACGTGGGACAATGTCGGGGGTTAAACCGCAACAGCAAACGCTTTCAGCAACATTGTTTCCAAAATAACACATGGCCTAACATTGGTTCGATTGAAAATATATCAATGACGCGGTTACACATGTGTCCTTGATTCTCCGGGGACCTCTCCCTGGCGCATTCTACCATGCACAAGTGTTACACTGCGGCGCATAAATAATTAAATATGACACAAAATAAAACGTACTGATGAATAATCTGAACATAATTGAATTGAATGGCATTGTTGTTTGCTGTCTGTTCAAAATGTTCAACCTAACATTTCTTATAGCGTGTCCAAACTTGCATTATCTAATGTTTCTGTGTTTCTTTCGGAAATATGGTAACTTATTTATTAGCGTATTGTATGCGCGACTGAACAAGATACTTTGTAAAATAAACGGGGATTCAGAAGAACTAATGAGCGCTCAGCGGACACACATATATACGCGTCTCATAGAAAAATTAATAATATAATGTATTGGCAGTGTTGGCAGCTATGTGAGCGGGGATCCGGCACATATTGGAGAATATGGGTTGTATCAGACATAGCGAATCTGATGATGACGTGTCTGTCACAGACAGCCGCTGATTTCATCGGTTCAAATGGAAGGCTTGGTGACAGCGGTATTTGCCTCCTGTTTTAGATTAACACGTGTGATCGGTACGAGCGAGAATGCGTGTTGTTGATACGCGCTGGAATGTGCTTTTAGTTACAACAGTGTTTAGACGGGGGTGCAGGCAGTTGCCACACGCGCAAACGTTGTATCTCACGAGCGTAGCGAGGTGGGGGTGGGGTGGGGGAGGGGTACATTTTAAATATAATTGTTTGCGCGTGTGGTAACAGCATGTACCCACGTCAAAACACTGGTGTAACGAATTTATTTTCCCCTCAAGATGTCGAAGATAGAGATAGAGATTTTATCATACCGTGACAATACAGCGAGGTTTAATGAACATCTGACCGCGTCGGTTGGTATAGAGCGTGTGTGCAATGATATGTGAAGTCGTCATACACATGCGCTCGCGTATTGCGTGCCCGCTCTAGCGGGCACGCTTCTATTTATCGCTGGCTAGAATTGCCTATAGGCGCGGACATTTCGCGCAGGGGATTGTGGGGCTGTGTCTCGCGAGATCTCCATCGATACGAGATCTAATAATTCTCGGCGCGAAGACACGGCTCTATTTTTAGATTGCTGGATATCTCATAATTATTATCTTCACGCACGTAATTCATGGCGAGTTCTCTTATTTGTTCTGGTCTGACTGTAATAGAGTTTGCGCGGCGATGACCGCTTAATTATTTTAATAAACAGCAAACGGAACTTATATGCCCACTTTAGCACTCTATCAAACTGACCACCAATGCCTTCTTGCGGTGATCGTGAGAAATGTCCATTGCATTAGCTACTCACCGGAAAACTTGTTTTGAAAGTTTACCACTGGAATGACTGGTTGGATAACAGATCCTATAATTCCAGTAGTAAATTGCAAAAGAAAAACCACAATGGTCTCTTGGACGGCAATTAGACATAGGACATGTTCTATGATAATGGATTTTTCTGTATATGACGTCATAATTATTTATGGTCAGATGTAGCTTGACGTCACAATCAAAATGTGTAATGAATGACGTATCTAGCTCCACCAGGAACATTGAATAGCCAGTCAAGTATGCGAATTGCACGTCTTTACTATTTAATCAACATGCTGTTGAATATTTTGAAACTAATTTGACTAGACGCTGTTCGAATTGTATGTCTTTGCTATTTATTCAACAGTCATTTTCTATGATAATGGCTGGGTTCGATCTGTAACTGAAGGATATGACGTTATAATCAATTACTTCATATACAGGCTGACGTCACAATCCAAAATGTGTAAATGAATGGCGTATCAAGCTCAGTCATGAACATTGAATAGTCCGGCAAGTGTACGAATTTATGTCTTTGCCGTTTAATCAACATCGTGTTGAATATTTTGAAACTAATTTGACCTGGCGTTGTTGCGGCCAGGGGCAGAAAACCTTTAAAGGCACCCAGTCAAATTTGTTTCAAAATAGTCATCAGCTTACCTGTATAGTTACCTTGAAATTGGAAGTCTGGGAATTCATTATTCAGCGTATATATATTGATGTATTGATAAATATATATATATCGATTCCAACACGCAAAAAGGGGTGGAGCTTAGCTAGAAATCGGCGTGACATACCTAGAAATGGATCTCTCTATTGAAATTGTCATGAGCAAATTGCGCATTACATGGCTAATACCACTTGGTAATGCGTGGCCCACACAATATGGACCACTTGTATTAAGAGACCACCCATATTTATAGGTCACAAATTTTAACAAGGCCAATCATAGATTGTTGCCCTGAATACAATGTACTCGTCCTCTGACGGAGGGAGGATAGTTAATACCACTTGCTAATGGACATTTTCATGTTGTTTATCCATCATATTACGTCATATGATGTCATAATCAACGACGCGACGTGCAGGATGACGTCATGATCATGACGCCATGACTGACTCAATTTAGTCCATCTTAAATGCTTAATAGTCCGACACGTTGTAAGAATTGTATGTCTTTGCTATTTACATAACATGCTGGTGAATATTTTGAAACTAATTTGACTGGGCGTTGTTACTGCCACACGCAGCAACAGCACCCAGTCAAATTGGTTTCGAAATAGTCAACACCTTACCTGTATAGTTTTCTGGAAATTGATGGTCAAGAAGCTCAGAGATCCATCGATATAAACACAAGCGCAGTATTAATGTATTAATATACCATCCGGATTCAGTAACCGATTGACTAACGTTAGGCCTATGGAAGTCATTTCAAGCAACCACCACCAAGATGTGACTTACTTGGACAGAATTGTGTGTTTTTCTAACAAAATCCTTTAGAATGTTTAACACCGAAATTTCAATGTCTCAGATAAAGACAACTATATGAATATCTTTTTAATACTTTGACTGGTAGCCCACCCCACCCTACCCACCTACTTGTTGCTATCATAGACCGGTATTAAGTATTGCAACGACAACGACTGCCCATGTAAGCCTATCATCTTCTCTTAATGTATTTTAATCCTTTCATGAGGAGGCCGCCAAACCGGCCTCTACAGTGATCTTGATGATGTTAATTTGCAGGTCAAGAGATCGTTTTTGAAAATTCAGCACTGAAATGACTGGCTCGATAATTGAGCCAGTCATTCCAATAGTAACCCTTCAAAACAGTCGTCTATTGGCCTGCAAATAGACACTCAATAACCAAATTTTTTTTTTCATATTCTTGACTCAATTTAGGTAATAGAGGGTTAATAAATTATGAGGACGACGATGATGTACCATGTCTGTTTAACCTTTCCAGTATTGTATTTTAGAATGATTCACATTTGTTGCGTTCGAGATAGGATACGAATTACAGGCTTGTCACAGACAGTCTTGAGGCGTACTATGTGTATGGTAAATTTTAAAAGAAAAACATGCATAGTAATATTGTAGAGGGCGAAGAAGTAGCCAGAGTTCGCTAACAATAATGGATCCATCTAAAATAAAGGGTTGGCTTCTTCGAAACTACACTTCTAATGTAATGACCGGTCGTCTTCTTACGCTATCACAACGACTAGACTGTTAGACAGACGCAACTTCGGATACCAGACAGACTGGGACCCAGTCTATCTCCGTAGCAGACTGTAAAAGCAACACTGGATCGTGAAATCACTACGTCAATGCTACTCAATAGGCCCCTACATACGAGATACATTTCTCGATCTCGTATCGAAAGAGAACTCGCGGTATACGAATGAATAATGGATGTGTGATTATCAGTAGTATCCTTTTGTCTTTAATCCATCCATGGGAATACATCCATGTAGGGCCAATGCAATTATGTAGCAGTATTGATAGACTACCAATGTTCTAAACTTCCAGTCAAAACTGCTGTCAATAATATTGCAGCAGATTTTTGAATACAGAAATCAACCGAAAGTGTAGGCCTATGCATGTGCTAAGTTAAGAACGTCTACAGGAAATTCGGCCACAGAATTTCAACCATATAGTTAGATAGGTATATCAATACGCTAGTGAATTAATGGATTGAGGTTAAACAAACCTTTACCATGAAGTAATTTCGTAGTGCACAATTTTATACCGAAAATTTGCTAAATCTCCGGTGATTCACAGTTTTCAGTGCCCTATTGTCTGTAATATGCTTAGCCCCATAATTTCACCTACATGGACGTGAGCCTTAATATACTAGGTATATTCCGAATCTAACACATTCTAGATGAAATAATTTTATTAGGCAAAAATTGGCTTAAATGTTGGGGTTTTCGTGCTTTTCGGTGCTCTACTGTCTGTATGTAATATGGTCGCCTCCAGAACTTCGCTCATATAGACGTAGAGGGATTTGAATACGGTAGTTATATTGGGAATGTAAAAGAATTTGACCGTGAAGTAATTTCGTAGTATACGATTTCATCGCGTAAATTCGTTTCAATTTTGGCAGATCTGCGGGTTTTTAATGCCCTACTATTACTTGTCTGCAATAGGTTTGACCACATAATTTCACCGATATGGTTAGATAACGATATGAAAACGTCAATGAATCTTGAGTTTTCTACCACGTAGTAATTTCGGAATATTCAATTTAGTAGCCACGGACAGTTGTCAAATGCCAACAATTTACTATATTCGGTATCAGAATGTCTGTTCCAGATTTGTAATAATTGTTTTTATATATGGATGTATATAACCCAATATGAGCTAGTGCTTTTGCACAATTCTACCATCAAGTAATCTCATCGTAGGTAGTTACATATTCGCCGTATGGCCCCATTATAATATGGTTGGTTCACATTCACCACATTCAGATAGGTGTCGGTATGTCCTGGCATATCGCTCATAATGGGTTCGTCCCCAGAATGTCACACATATGTTTAGATAGGTATAGGCATACGCTTACGGAGTAGTGAGATTTAAAACTATCTACCATGAAATAAGTTCGGCTCAAATTTAGGCCGATTTGTGGTTTTCGTTGCACCAAGTCAAATTAGTTTCAAAATAGTCATCAGCTTACCTGTATAGTTACCGTGAAATTGGAAGTCTGGGAATTCATTATTCAGCGTATATATAGACATCGATTCCAACACGCAAAAAGGGGTGGAGGTTAGCTAGAAATAGGCGTGGCATACCTAGAAATGGATCCCGCTATTGAAATTGTCATGAGCAAATTGATCATTACAGGGCTAATACCACTTGTTAATGCGTGGTCCACACAATATGGACCACTTGTATTAAGAGAGCACCCGTATTTATAGGTCACATTTTAACAAGGCCAATCATAGATTGTAGACCCTTGCCATCCCGAAGGCACATAGACCCGAATACAATACACTCATCCTCTGACGGAGCGAGGGTAATTAATACCACTTGCTAATGGCCTTTTCAGGTTGTCTATCCATCATATTACATCATATGACGTCGTAATTAATTAAGTGACGCATAGGATAACGTCATAATAATGACGTCATGACTGACTCGATTTAGTTCATCTTAAATGCTTAATAATCTGACACGTTGTACGAATTGTATGTTTTTGTTATTTAATACAAATGCTTCTGAATATTTTGAAAATAATTTGACTGACCGCTGTTGCTGCCATATGCAGCAACAGGACCCAGTCAATTTAGTGTCAAAATATTCCACAGCTTAGCTGTATAGTTTTCTTGAAATTTATCGTCTAGTAGTTCAGAAAAATCCATCGATTCCAACTCGAGAGTGGTATGGGTGGAGTTTAGCTAGAGATGGGCAGGGCATAGCTAAACTGGAAAGGTTCATTGTATTAATAAACCACCACACTTTTCAGTGCCCTATTGTCTGTAGTGTGTTCAGCCCCATAATTTACTCCACATAGACTTGAGCTTTAATAAGCTAGTTATATTCCGAATCTAACAGATTCTAGATGAAGTAATTTTAATACGCAAAATCTAGCCTAAATGATGGTGTATTCGTGGTTTTCGGTGCCCTACGTACTTGTTAGGATGCTTTATGTTATGCCCTGGGTCTATTGGAGGCTGGCAGAGGTCAGCATCGCCTTATACGTATGCTGAAGCAAGGAATTGGAATGACTAACCTTTTAGAGCTGTACATACTTTCAAAACTGGTACATACGGATGATTTCAGGCCACGTCTTCGAAAATTGCCTTATACCTTAACAGTTTTGATATTTGTCCCGTATTCTAGTTTCAGAAGCTTTCTTCAGATTTTTGATGTAATATGTTGCAACGGCGATATCCTGAGATTCAGACATGATTCTTCAAAAATACAAAATTAAGTCATCTGCCCTCAGGAAAGAAGTTGGCGCTGAGGAGTGTTTCTTTAGAGTCAACTCACACCTCGATTCGGTGAACGAAGAGGGGTAGGTCACACACACCCCTCTGGATCCTTAATAAGGCGATTCAGAACGCTGTCACGATGGTGAAGCATACCAGTGCATCGGGAATGAGCAGTTGACAACCCTGGATAGATAATACACCACTGTGAAGCAAATCTAAGCAACATTGACTGCATCAATTGGAACTTGGCCCGGTGAATGTTAACTACGATCCTGCATGCGTATCCTGACTTGTACATGCTTTTATAAACGCACTACTGGCATGTAGCCGGTTACATAACAACACTAAACTTGCGCCTGACCTGTGAGCGGAGTCTACCAATCTTGGCTTCACTACCTCGTTATGCATATAGGGAGATTGCGAACCGATTGAAATAAGTGGGATTTGCGGAAAGAGAGGCCTGTGAAGAGCACTCATGGGAAACCTAGCTGTGAACATCCATGATTCAATATCTCCACTCCGCATTCAGGTACTGACAGCGGACTTCAGTGACTGAGATCATTAGACCAGCGTGTGCTGCAGAGTAACCCCGTCTTGCTACAGGTGACCTTCACTAACTCTAACACCGCTATCCGCATACCTGATCTACATTGTGTGCTTTACCTGTGTGACATTAATTATGATCAACTGTAACTGGTTACACGACACTGTGATTTCAATTGTGATCGCCTGTTACCACTGAAGTTACCACTGAAGTCAGACGTTCATTGTGATAGGCTGTAGCCGATTGTATTGTGAAGTTTTTGTTTGACTTAAACTACTTAATTACATTTTACTATTTTTTTGTTGTCCACTGATTTTGAACTCACTGCTATCTTTTCAGAACAATACTAATATCCGTGGCAGCTTTTTATATACGCGCACAACTTTTTCATCTTTACTTCAAATTATACAACTGCTAGGTAACTGCTCTATTTTTAACCTTTTCTATATGAGCTAACATTTGTATTGTCAAAACTGTATAACCGCTTGTACCCGTGTTTTTCATATACAAAGTGTTCAGTACAAGATTGTAATATCTGGTTGTACGCGTAATCTCCGCTACATCCTCACAGGCCGACATTTCATTATAGGTATCTTTAAGGTGAGCATTTTATTATGTGTGTCTTTAAGTCGGGAATTTTATTTATCGGTCCTGTCACGATAATTTTTTATTCCGGTTTCGTTTATATTTTGCGCTGTAACGTGAGATCTAAGGCCCGGTACCATGCCATTATCCCTTTGATGGAGTGTGCATTCACGTGTTTATACTCAGACATGCATACATTCCCGGGTTTTGCAGCTTATGTCTGGATAAACGTGATTTGGAAATTCCATAGACACTTTTAGCGTGACGTTGTACCCTCTCCTATTTATACACAATAGTAAAGGTTTGCATCAGTTGGCATTGACGTTTTGATGCTACTACGATTCCTCTGCACTGACATAAAACACGGGCGTATATTTACTAAATAATATGTTGCACTTAAAGCGGATACATATATCTATCCAGCTTTTGGACAAAACCACACCAATAATTTCATAATATACCAAAACATTTATTTGTATACGACGACATTCCCCGTCAAACAAATATACGCAACGAAATGTGACAATTATAATATCTTCAATATTACCGTAATTTCATATGAAATGCAAATCAAATTGCATAAATAAAGTTGTGAATTATTTCAATAAAACCGACAAATTGCCGGTTTTGTTTGATATAAATGTGAGTAAGACTTGCTTCGCGGCAATTTACCTGTAACCATCCATTTCGTCGTGCAATTGTTTACACATTTCAAAATGTCCATGTTCGTTAGAGCAGTTATCCGGTTCCAGTTGGTGGAATCTAGTCCCTAGTTACAAATGTTAATGTAACGATATCCAGTGAATTTGTCCGATAGACAACTCGTCCTACTGACCAAAATTATCTGAGAATCCTGAACGAGAAAAGAAAATTCCGAAAGTGACACACAAACATGGGCCCCACTCCGAGATATAGCTACTATAAGATGTTTTGTAACTGTCCTGTAAAAATTCAATGTTACTGGATATATAGTTGCAATCATCCATTTGCCCGCAAGGGTGGTATGTTTTAGCGCTAGCTAAATTGTCGTGGTATATTACTATGTAGGCCTAGCGCAAACTTAGAATATAGAGATCCACACTGACTGGTCAAGAATGTAACTAAAAAAATTAATTACAAATTTACAAAAATTGTCTTACATTTTTTCCGCATTCTTGACACAGATGGATAGAACTTGGCACAACACCTTTGTATTAGGAGCACCCTTTATATAGACACAACTATTAATTTATAGGCTATAATACATACATAAAATAATTAGTACGTGCTAATAAAAGCTAAACATTAATACAAATATTCACAAAACAATTGTTTTGAATTTTCTTTCTACAATCTTTACACAGGTGGACAAACCTTGCACACCACCCCTGTGTTAGGAGCACCCTTTATGTAGACCTAAATATTAATTTATAGGCTATAATACCTACATAACAAATGTGTAGGTGCTCGCAATACAGGTTTGGATGTGCCAAGGTTTGTCTACGGAGGGGTCAAGAATGTAAACAAATTTGTTTTCCTAAAGAGAAGAAATATTTTGGCATACATTAATACCTGTGGCTAATGTAAGGGTTCTCATAATACAGGGCTATGCTGTATAATATATATATACTATATAATTTATATAGGAAAATGTTGTAAAACTGAAATATAGTCTCTTGTACTACAAGTTAATATGTCTCAAGACCTATACAAAGGCAGATTTCTACCAGCTTGTCCATTAAGCAGTTAATACAAATGGCTTGCTCATCCAACATTACTTCCAAATCTGTTAGCCCTTCATTCATCCATCTGGTTGTCCTCGGGCTGGAGGAACCTGAAACATCTCAACTCAACCAGCCAGACCTGTCTAGAAAGACCACATTGAACTTGGAGACCAGCCAAATTAACTCAATTGTACATTTTTTAGAAATGTAAACATGGAAATCAAAAAACAATATAAACATTGTATTCTTTGCTTTTCAGTGAAAGCAGTTTTAAGATGGATTTAGTCATACTTTCTTGTAGGTACAGCCACATTTTACAGATCATACAAGAAGGAAGATGCGCACAATTAATGGTAAGACGTTCTGTCTCAGTTTTCATTGTCACAACCTGTCTTATGAAAAAATTAGCAGAAAATGTATGACTTTGAACCCTGTAAATAAGATCTTTATTCTTGTTGTAATAATTATGTTATGGTGATGATGTAATATAAAACACAGTTTTGGGGACTTCTGATTGCAAAATTAACCAAACTGTTAGAATTTAATTGAATTTTGATACAACAAGGCGGTTTGGACCTATGTTTAGCCTAACCCTAGTTTGTTGGTTTTTACCTGAACACTAATAGTAGATCACATAAAATGGGTCGGGAAAGTGATGAATTAGGTATGGAAAAAATATGGGATTTCATTACGCATAAATATGTATGAACCCTGTTAACAATGGGGGTTTAAAGAAGTGACCAGGTACATCATTCCATGTGCAGAGATATCTTAGGTATCTTGGTAGACATGATGCATAGCCTGAACCTGTGACTGGTTAGATAATAATTATTGAAGAAAATTAATTTAAAATTGAAATGAGACCAGTGGTGTAGGTAAAGGTTTATAGCATGCCCACCACACCACTATATGAGTGGCCATACCTTGCACCCCCTCCCATCCCACACCACTGATATTGGCCTAATATTCTGTTTTTGTTTGGGGTAGTTTCTATGACTACGTGTAGTATAATTGATGTAAGGATATAAGTATATTTGCCCTTTAATGACCAGGAATGCACGAAATAGCTTCTCAGGATTCAAAGTTATTTATTTCATGCTTGATTCACTAAATACACACATCACAGATATGCAGTTGGAGTCCATAGTTCATCTGGGCATAGGCTAACACACACGTTTCTTGTATCAAATAAGATAATATACTTGGTTTAGTTACTATTTTCCTTTATTTAAAAAGTAGGTTTTATGTTTGGGATATCTATTATTAAAAGGGTGAGGTGGCGCTTAGACTTGGGAGAACTCATTACTTAGCCACGAAAGTGGAACGCTGCTGGTAGTTGAGACTTAGATAGCAAGGATGTAATACTGGTAATAGGTTTTAATACGGTACACTAGTCCCAGTCTGCTGTGCCTCTCATCTGGCCCTATGACAGATATTTGGGCAGACGGATGAGAAGACCTGCCAGTTTGTCCAAATATCTGTCATAGAGCTGGTTGAGAGTCACACAGATGTGGACTAATAGTACACATGAAGTGGGTGCATTTTCAAATCAGTGCTGTTGTATCCTATTTTCCTGTACATGCATGCAATATAAAGTCAGTTAAGGCTGGTATTATATTTTTGTAGTATTTTGTGACTGAATTTTAAATTCATACGCACTATGATTTATTGTAATTTACATTGTACATATAGCGTTATCACCATAGACTGCCACAACACCATTTCATTATAATATACAACACTTTTTCTTTACAGATGGGTGTCAAAACCAGGGGTGAGTTCAGGAAGGTTTGCGTTCATGGTGTGACAGTGTTCAGTAATATATTGTCTACATTATTAAAATGAAGTATAAAGTGAGTATACAAAATATTACTGAACACTGTCCCATGGCGAAAGCAAACAGTTCGCACTCCTGAACTTAGACCTGAGCATACAATTACATTTCTTTAATTTCAGGCTAGTGGCTACCCTACAGTACTGAACAAGTAGTCAAAATAGGTACATTTATATGTCATTCCATTCCTCTCAATGCGATGAATGCAGTGCCATCTCAGTACATATGTGGACTATTGAATTATGCATGCTAGGTATCATCATACCGTTCTACTCGGAGTCGAACCCAGGACACTACTCAATGTGACAAGAGAGAATGTCTCCAATTTGAACCTTGTGTAAATAGATGTACCAGTTACACCTCCAACTACCATCATTGATCATGCATTAAATAGTAGGTCCATGCCATTTTGGCACTCACAAACGTTAGATCGGGTGTATAAAAGACACTAGATATGTGGCAGAGTTTGCGGCGCAATACATATTACAATAAAGCGTAGTGAATGTGAACCTGATGTTCAATTACAACATCCACGATAATATAATAGCAGCCTTAAGTGACATTTATAGTACACGCGTAATGGAAAATGTATCCCGTACAGGAAAATGTAACCTGGCGTCTCTCTATATTTTAATTACACACTTAGCTTGCATCTTATTGCTATATGGTAGTTCACGCAATGCTAAATTACGCAGATCGATTGATAACCTTGCGACAGTTGCTCACAAATTTTATATTAGCTGATTAGCTGATTTGACTTTTGCGTTATCAGTCTCGCTTTCAATTCAAGATGGCCGCGGTGTGACAGAGGTCTATGGAAAATTCTAGCGTACGATATTTCTCTATGACGTCATTATTAATGACGTTGTTGCTATATTCCTCCCCCCCCCCCCCCCACCCACCCCGATGGCGAGAAGCACCGCGAATCTTATAACGTCATTGAAATGGTGCAACTAAATGCTGTACGTAAAGATGCACCAATACTGGTGGGCATCGATAACAAGTATTGTTGTGAATATCGTGGACTGGATTTTCAAGAATGCCTTGCAAACGTGATGAAAATTTGGCTTCAAATGTTCCATAAATTGGCATATATAGTTAAGACATTTCGACCCCATACAAATCCGTCCTATTTATTTAACCAATAAATGGTTCTGCGTTCGCTTATAGGCAAAGCCTATTTTCATATTATAACCACATTGGAGGCTATATATGCTGCTTATCGTCTGCGCCAGCCAGCCAGTGATAGCTGAACGTGGACAGTTGCGGTTTACTGAATTCGCATCACCGGCGGTCGGGACAACTTGCCCCATAGTGAATGTATGCGGATCTCCAGTCTATAGCTATACTGCATCTATGGATATGACCTACTGACGGTGCAACTGATGGAAACCGCAGCTAAATACTAAATAAAACGGAAAGTTGGTTTGCAATCGCAGATTGTTATGTTAGAAGTGAAATGACGAAACTCTTCATTGACTTAGTTTGAATAATATCCCTGAATCGTTCGCGCGTTCAACTTTATTCACTGACTAATTTAATATTATGGGCGCATTTATTGTTCTTAGGTATAATGTACGACAGACCGAGGTAATCCTCTGCGGGTTATCATTGTATATATATAAATAATGAAACAATGACACAGGCTTACACTATTAACCGATACACATCCACGGAATGAGGTGGCCATTGTGCTCTACTATTATACGTTATCAGACCGCAACCACGCGAGTCGTCAGCATTCTGCGTTTATTTGGATATATTGTCATATAAATGTTAAGGCACTGTTATCGATCAATGCGTTGTTTATAATATTAATTCCCACTCTGGAAGGCTTAGAACAATTACTGCATGGATTGTGCATTAAGGATTGTTCGAATCACAATAGCTGAAACTGGCGTATGCGTAACAGCACCCTGGATGTGCCCTAATACATGTCAGGTCAGGGACACGCTAGCCTCCATGCACCAGAACAGCCTTTGTTGCACTAGTATTCTAGTTATCGACCACGCACGTGTTTCAACCAATCTCTTATAGAGAGAATATGTGTGGATAGCGCAAAGAGTAAGCACGCTTTTTCTGATATGCAAGATGGATCTCGGACACATCCCTCCAATAACATTGCCACTGGATGGACGACTCCGCTTAGGTTACATTATCCATTACGGGGATTGAATATACTACAGATAAACACTATCCATTCAAGGGATTGAAGATACCACATATAAACACTATCCATTCAGGGGATTGCATATGCCACAGATAAACACTATCCATTCAGGGGATTGAATGTACCACATATAAACACTATGCATTCAGGGGATTGACTATGCCACAGATAAACACTATCCATTCAGGGGATTGAATATTCCACAGATAAACACTATCCATCCAGGGGATTGAACATGCCACAGATAAACGCTATCCATTAAGGGGATTGAATATGCCACATATAAACACTATCCATTCAGGGGATTGAATATGCCACATAGAAACACTATCCATTCAGGGGATTGAATATGCCAGATATAAACACTATCCATTCAGGGGATTGAATATGCCAGATATAAACACTATCCATTCAGGGGATTGAATATGCCACATATAAACACTATCCATTCAGGGGATTGAATATGCCAGATATAAACACTATCCATTCAGGGGATTGAATATGCCACATAGAAACACTATCCATTCAGGGGATTGAATATGCCACATATAAATACTATCCATTCAGAGGATTGAATATGCCAGATATAAACACTATCCATTCAGGGGATTGAATATGCCACATATAAACACTATCCATTCAGTGGATTGAATATACCAGATATAAACATTATCCATTCAGGGGATTGAATATGCCACATAGAAACACCATCCATTCAGGGGATTGAATATGCCACATATAAACACTATCCATTCAGGGGATTGAATATGCCACATATAAACACTATCCATTCAGGGGATTGAATATGCCACAGATAAACACGATCCATTCAGGGGAGTGAATATGCCACATATAAACACTATCCATTCAGGGGATTGAATATGCCACATATAAACACTATCCATTCGGAAGATTCAACATACCACATATAAACACTATCCATTAGGAGGATTCAACATACCACATATAAACACTATCCATTTGGAGGATTCAATAAACCACATATAAACACAATCCATTCGGGTGGGGTGGGGGTGGTGGTGGAATATATGGCATATAAACAGATGCATGTTATGCTTTTTATCATGCCGTATAAAAACAGTCGTGCAATAATAACTAAATATGAATACATTTCTTCAGTATTTGAAGGCTGCCATGAACTAGCTTTCAGCAGTAAGAACGAGAGATAGACACGCTTTTTCCTCTCAGGCCACAGTGTTTTCGAGTGGGCGTGGCCTATTTGCCCATATATGCAGTGTAGAAAGACGTTCACCAGAACACGTCCCGTGTGGTTACTCCATATATGGACAAATAGGTTGCATCTCTTCTAACAACACGTGCCATGGGATGACCAATGGAAAAGCATGTATATCGCCCATCCATCGAGTTTCTAATATTGATGGAAACGATCTGGCAGGGTGTAGGTAATAGTAAAACAGTAGGATTAAAAAAAGACAATTCTAATCATTCTTTCCAATGTGGCTACCGCTCTCATATACTACCTTTTTGTAAGATATTAGTAAAATATACGAAACATACCTATTTTCGTTGTTTCCTCTTGTGAATCGGGTAAATCCCATTATATATCCATAATGCATAGGTCTCCGTACACTCAACCACTGTACTTGTACTCGTACATGTATATTGTATTTATATCAGCTTCGCCTGGCAAACATTGGATCACTCCAGTTTCACTATGCCCTGTCCATCTGTAGCTAAGCTCGACCCATGCTTTGCCCATGTTGTGATCTATCGATCACTGCGCTCCCTGAATCTTAAATTCCAGAAAACTATACAATTAAGCTGTTGAATTTTTCGAATCTAATTTGACTCTCTATGGCAGCAACATCCCATTCAAATTAGTTTCAAACTATTCGACAGAATATTTATTAAATAGTAAAAACATGCAATTTGTACAATTTGACAGACTATTAAAGTTTATGACGGACTTAATCACTTCATTGATGGCACAATGGATAATGATGTCAGGCTACACGTGACGTGGATGATTATGACCTCATATGATTGACTGATAGTCTGGATTTCTCTATTATCGATTAAGGGCTATAGCAATAGTCACACATAATTTATAATCACCTGCCCGTCAATATCCATTATGCCCTATAGCGATAGACACACAATCTGATTGGATAAAACGATAGACGATCATACATTAATAGCCAGGTGTTACAATAATATCGATTGTGCCCAATAGCAATGGACGCGTGATCTGATTGGTGGAAGCGATAGACGCACTTAGATTGTAGGCAGGTTTTACAAGAATACTTATTATGCTCTATTGCGATGTGCGCGAGCTTTCATTGGCTGAAATGATAGACACACACAAATTATAGCCAGGTGTTACATTAATATTGATTATGACCTATTGCGATAGACACGCTTTCTGATTGGCTGAAACGATAGACGTGCATCAAATAAAAGCAGCTGTTGCTCAGATATTGGTTATTGGTGCAAGCCATAAATGGATTTTGAATGTCAGTTGCGTCAATCCATTATTGTGACAGTGAAAAGCTAATTGAGCCAGATTGAGGTATTTAACAGGTATGACAGGCCTATGCCTATATATGGAGTACAAGGACTGTTTCAACCAAATACCTAGTCTCTGTCAGTGTCACATCGAGAGGATCCGATCACCCATAACCATTTCCAGGTTCGCTGACCATGATCATGGTAGAATGTTAAGGTGTCTAGCATTTGCTCCATGGCTGACTCTAGTGTGTTCACACGTTACACAGAAGATCTGAAAGGCCGGAGGAACGTCCATACGCCAGAAACTCCGGAATTCAGGCCATGCACATACCTATGGTTATAGACTGACGTCATAAAACACAAATAAGCATATATACCTGTAGGACGGTTGACCAGCCTTTCTGGTATATGTATCTTCTCACTTTCGTGTATATGGGCTAATTAATTATAATGTTAAAAGTTAAAATCTCGGCAATGCTTAAGGTCCGCGAATTCCATCACACTGACTGTACCACGTTCACGCACAAAACATATGGCCACAGATGTTTCTCAATAGGAGCACCCAAGTTATGGAACGCCATGCCACTGTATCTTCGAAACACTAACAAACTGTCCACCTTTAAAACATCTCTCAAAACACACCTTTTCAAATCATACTTTGAAAATTCTTAAAGACTTCCACGGTTATCCCTTTTAAATGCCGTTTCGTTCTGTACTGTGGTTTCAACTTACTACATAATTATATTAACATAGTAAATTGTGTCACATAGTATTTTAAGTAGGCTAACTATGGCTTAGGTTTATATTTTTAATATTGTCTAAAGTTTGTATTTGTTTGTAGTTTTAAAATTGTAAAGCGTTTTAGAACCGACTTGATGCTGGAATAGAACGCTATAGAAATATGGTCTAATAATAACAATAATAATAATACTAATAATAATAATAATAATAATAATAATAATAGTCTAAACTCAGAGTGGGCGTGGTTACCGCAAAATATATTCAGGATTCAAAGTGTTAACAGTCACATTTTCGACAAGGAAAATATCATGAAAATGCGATATAAAATTACTTTTTGTCATATCCTGAAGATAAGTCTAATGGACAAAAGATATGAATTGTTAATATTGCAATTTACTCTGGATTATCCTATTTTTCCCAGAGGGTGAATGAGTGACTATCAAGTAGCAATTGTAAATGTGGTGGATATCTTATAAGGACTGGCAAAACATGTCAGTAAAGTCAGCAGTGCAGCTACCGCATGGGGCGATGCATGAGATGAGCGTGATTGTATTTGGATGAAATATGGTATTAGCTGATGCGCTAAGCTGAAAGTCCGTATTTGTCTGTAGGAGTATCAGATGAATAAATGCTAATACAGATTTCGTGCAATAAGTCACAGCTAAGCCACCGTGGTGCACCGAGTACATGACGCAATGCATCATACACGGTCAATTTCGTTCACTATGTCAACGCCAAGCCTACAATGGAGGAATCCAGGTTTAGCTATGCCCATCTCTAACTAAGCTTCACCCAAGCTGTGCCCGTGTTAGGGTCGTCCGATCCCTGCACTGCCGGAATCTTAATTTCCAAAAAACTATACAGCAAAGCTATTGAATATTTTGAAACTAATTTGACTGGGTGCTCTTGTTGCCTATGGCCGTAGCAGTGGCTTGTCAAGTTAGTTTAAACATTTTCACCAGTTTATTAAGTAGTAAAGACATACAGAGCGTTCAACTTGACAGACGATTATGCGTCTATGACAGACTGTATCACGTCATTCACGTAATTGATTATGATGCCAGCCTACGTGTGACGTAGTTGATTATGCCGTCATATGATTGGCTGAGAGACTGGATTAAACGGTACCTATTCATAGATGCTAATTATAGTAACGCTACACCACCGACATTGGCAATGGACCTTTCCGGTTTTAGCTATGTCCCGCCCATCAATAGCTAAGCTCCACCAACACATAGCTCGTGTTGGGATCGATCGATCTCTGACCACCCTGACTATTAATTTCCAAATAACTACCCAGGTACGCTTTTGAATATTTTGAAACTAATTTGACTGGGCGCTGTTGCCGCCTAAGGCGGCAACAGCGCCCAGTCAAATTAGTTTAAAAAAATTCAACATCATGGTTATTAAATAGCATAGAATTACAAAGACATACAATTTATACAACGCGTCGGACTCTTTGAGATTTGATGACGGTCGATATGGAACCCTTTGTGACGTAATGATTGTGACGTCATCATACACGCGCTGAGCTGATTATGACGCCATACGAGGTCAGACGATGGATGGATACTCTGGAAAGGTGCATTTATTGTTGGCACCATAGCCGTAGGTCATTCGATGGTGAGACAGCACTGGCGTATGGTATTCATGTATGTGTTGCTACCATCTCAGTGGCAATCCAACATTAGATAAACATTGCCATTTGATCGGCACCCAGTCATTGGTTACCCAGCATACTCCCAGACAAGACAACATACTGGCCCAATATTTGCATGGAGCCGGAAGTGTCGACTACCTGGCGATGTTGTTTTGTTTTGCGACATACCTTCTACTTACTCTGTTGTGAGCAGCTAGCGAGGGTTACTGGGTATTTTCTCATTGACCACCTGCCTCAGGCCGACTGCACGTACATGCTGCAAGGGAAATGAGTACTGAAGCAGAAGAGCGACTTCTAACTCTGTGTCTGCATATCCACAAAGGACAAGACACAGACAGGGTAACACAAAAGCTTTAAATACGCGCTCTAGTTACAGCGAGGCTGAAGAAGCGGAAGGCAGACTACGGGGGCCTTCCTTGAAGGCGTGGAGGAGCCATTAGGCCCTTCCAGTCACTGTTGAGTTAGTCTGCAATGAGCTACCAGGGTGCCGGGAACGAGCCTTATGAGACTCGGTCCATATGAGCTAACGTTTAACTGCGTTAGGCTTATGTAATTACCAAAGATTCACTGCTAGACCGTTACTACAATTATATTATTGCGCAGTGAATTCGTACTTTGGCTTAAAGACTATCCTAAAGGTACCAGTGATGGTGCCTGAGACGATCTCGTTTAGATTCTAGCCATCGATGAACCCTTGCGATTCCAAGAGTCGGCTCTAACCTAACCGAAGGGGGAGTTACAAGATCAATGTAAGGCCAGTTTGGCTGGAGTTTTTGGTGCAGAGAGAGAGAGAGAGAGAGAGAGAGAGAGAGAGAGAGAGAGGCCATAATAATTAACTGATCTTTTAGAACCCTTGGCCTCTATAGACTCTTCTGGCTTTTGTTCGACTGGTTACAATGTGTCGCACCGAAAAGCAAGCTTCACATTACAAATTGCCGATTAGAGCAACCTCGTCTGTTTGCTACAATGTCCTAACCGGAATATCTGAGCTGATATTTTGCTTAGGGATTTGGTGCCGTGTATCGTGTCTACTGGTGCAAGCACGAGAGACATTCCTTAGTAAAAAAAGAGTTGCTGTTTTAGAAAGTTATGTGATGCGTTATTGAAGGTCTGTAGTATTAAATTTTCAAGCGGGTGCATATTTTGGTTTAGAACTGTAGCCGCCGGGGGTGCTTGATGGTCTGCCGGATACTCTCGCTCCGCACCACCGTGAGTACACAGTATGTTGGGGCGAGGCTGCTAGTTACTGTAAATCTCATGGTTACGGATCTGGTGTTGCATGTATCCGGATTATACAAAGACTGACTTATAGAGCCGGTGGAAGATTCACGTTTCAGTGGGGCCATGCGACCATCACCGTGGAAGTTAAACCTCACTGTCTCATGTTAGAGTCACCGGTGTTATTGTCTGTTCATTCCATTTAGAGCTTGGACATAATTAAATATATACAATAAATACAAAGCAACAGACAAACAATGGTACTCGTTTGCTGCTACAAGAGAGAAGTCAAGTACATAGGGTCACGTTGGTGACTCGTCATCATGATCACCGCCGGAGGTACCACACAGATCATAATCAGTGAGGCATCCCCACAAAGGAGGGGCCTAACGCGGCCATGTAGCAAGTTTAATATAAACTAAATTAACCTCTAGCCCAAATATTATTTGTTGTGAGGGAAATGTGCCTCGCGCGGCCCTCCGTCACAGGAAAAGGCATACAACGCCGAAGCGGAGAAAGAGAGATGGCAAAAAGGGCCACTCTCTTGTTCAACTTTTGTTATGTAAAAGAGTCAATCTAGTGAAATAATAAGTTATTGTGATGCACGCTGTATTACGTGAAGATGAGGTGGATGATTTCCTTATGCAAGTTCAAAGATACTGAATTAGTAGTTGCCGGTTTATTAGTCGGTCCTTCTGCTAGATCCTAACCTACTATTTAGTTTTTGAGTCCAGGCCAGGGTCAAGCCACAATTGGCAGTGTATTCTAACTTTTAACATAAAAGCCTGACCGTCGAAAATGCTCGGTGATCGTATGGTCACCCTCATTGAGCATCCCCCTCAGTTAGACAGCGTGCGGATATGTCATGAGGTGGCAGCTCCTGAATTACATGGCGATCCTATCACCACCGCATCAAGACCACATATAACAGCACAGGGACAGGCCACATTACATAAGCATTGAAAGCACATATACATTTATGATGAGGACAAAGAGCCATCTATCCAACTATAGTGGCCTTCCCATGAGGGCATGGTGGGTTCTAAGACAGCGTCCAGTCACATGTAGGGTTAGACGGAGAGCTGTGTCCGGTCTATCACCAGTGTGTCAGGGGCAGATCATGTGAGATCCGCACCCGGGGACTAACATTTTACCTGTCTTTAGAGTTAAGTGAAATTCGCCCAGAGATTCACTGCAGGCCAGTAACTATACTATTTTCGCAGTGCTTCCTACATTGGCGTGGCTATCTAACTAACTAGTATCCGAAGATACAGGGGAGGAGTGCGTGGTCATCAACACTTTGCTCTAACTGCTCTGAAACCCCAATAGTTTCAAAGTCAGCTCTAAACAATGTGGCGGAGGGAGGTCCAAACAATTAGTGAGCCCGGAGGCTGGAGGAGTGTAGACAGAGACAATTACTCTTATATTCATAAGAATAGGAGGCATTAAGGTATATGGCCAATGTATACAATCTAGCCGGTGTGCAGTGTTACATGTCCGCCACTCCCGGAAAACAGAATTACACAAAATGTTTCCTACAGAGTAATCGTCCATACTACTATAAACCTATCCAATCGAGCTAAAATAGTCCAGGTTTAGTCGGCCGCAGGTCATGTTCGGGTAGTGACAAGATGAACAGCAACCTCAGTTAAAAATTGATGCTATTGGGGAACAAGGTGGTGTTGCTTTATAGTGTAGCCTAGTGAACTGCGGTTCTAATATTTTTATATAAAATAAGCAAAAAAGTTCCATATGGGCGCGAATGTTTGAAGCTGCCCTGTACTTATAAAAGGCTACAGTTGAAAGTTCAGAAATGCGGATGCATTCTGGCAGGTGTAGTGCGGACTGCACTGTTGGGTACTTACCAGAATAGCGACCTCAGTTAAAAATTGATGCTATTGGGGAACAAGGTGGTGTGGTTGTTGTTGCTTTATAGTGTAGCCTAGTGAACTGCGGTTATAATATTTTTATATAAAATAAGCAAAACATATATAACTAGAATGGCTACTGCCATATAACTAACTATCACAGTACAGTAAAATGAGAGGTCACACAACCTTGGGAGTGCCTGTTAGTTATCGGCACAAAAATCAGAATAATATATATAGATAAAAAGGATAAACTATAACAAAAATGTGGTCTCAGACGACCGTGAGGTACCTGTTAGTCATCAGTACCTGTTACAGAAATGTAATACATAAATATAGTAATATAACAATGGTGTACCTATTAGTCATCGGTACGGAAAGCGTTCTGGAATCATTGTAGTTGATGCGTCATATATTTGGAACGTGAGATGGCACGATGCGGCAGTTAGCTGCTAGGAAAAGATGCAGGCAAACTGTCTTATGCGGCGGATTCTCAGGAACAGTAAAGAAAATCTGTTGCGGATGCGGATGGCTTGTAGTTAGTCACGTCTGTATACAGAGTAAACAATTTAAGCAGTGTTTACAAAGCTCCGTATGAGCGCGAAAGTTTGAAGCTGCCCTGTACTTATAAAAGGCTACAGTTGAAAGTTCAGAAATGTGGATGCATTCTGGCAGTTGTAGTGCGGACCGCACTGTCGGGTACATACCAGCCCCATTCGGCTGGGTACGAAACGGCCCAGTAGGGGATACTCCATGCTCACCCCTCCATTAGCCACATAAGGCCCGCGCATATATAAGCCATTTGGAAGGAGAATAGAATGACAGAATCCGTGAGTTGGCCCTATGTGTATGTGAGGCCAGGATAGGTAAACCAACATTGGCACACTAGACTATGGAGACTGACAACTCATGTATATAGTTGCTCATATTATGGCGAGTCCGTAATATTGGACCGTTCTCCATGATTTTGGCATGTATCATTACCAGAATTGAATGGAAAATTCAAAACTCTGAACAGAAATGAAATCTGTTCCGATCTAGCAAAGAAAGAGTGAAGTTAAGACGGACTATTGAGAGCTCCAGCTAAAGCATAGACATCGCCAGTGCGCATACTTGATCAGATGACAGCCAGGCACGATTTCTCTAGCTACCTCGCATCATACATAACACGTGCTCTGATTGGCTGAGCCTGCCGCCGCAGCCTCTCACCGAGTATAAAAGGCGCTCTCACAGTCAGACTCAGTTAGAAGGGAGGCGGATTCGGTTCGATTGGGAACTCGTACCTTGTCTTCCTACTGCGTAGAGCCCGCATTCTGCAATCTACACAAACGCAGCTTATTACAGTCAGGTTCCCTCTCAGGACAATCTCGCTCAGCACCGCACTAATTTTTTGGGCGCTCCTGGGAGATCAACAGGGGCAAAATTCTAAATTAAAAGAAGGCTCTTTATTCTCACCACCGTCACCAGTGGTGCCTTCATTGCGGTGTAACACATTTTGACTATTACCAACCAAACCCGCATGTAAGAATGGTGGTGGTCTTAAATGTCTCGCCATACTTGCTGTACCACGACAGAAACGGTGGTAATATTCAATGAACGCATCCACCATCACTGACCATAGCCCAGACAAGGACATTGCTTTACGCCCCACAAGAGCTAAGCGGCGTGGATCGTCTTGTGCCGAGAAAATAATCTACCAATGTGTACTTACCATCTCTACACAATGGAGACATCCATCGCCCTTAAAGTGCAAACAGCATAATGGTACTATGGTGAGCCTTTCATTATGTGCTATGTATGACAATCTGCTGACCACCGGTAATGGCATTATTCCTCACCGTTCTTGAGTATGAAACATACCGGCCAGCATCCTACAATAATTCTCCAGGCGGCAGCTACACCGTGCATCAACTCACATCATGAGAAGACGGTGTAAAGGCATCATTTGACATTTAAATTGCACCGATTACTAATAGGTGCACCACATAGGGACATATCATAATTACGTCATACCGTTATTAATAAAAATAGTACCGCATTAAGTGGTACCGTAAGGTCATATGCGACCTCCACTTAAGTATGATATTGTACATAATATTATGCATTGTAAACGGTGTCAGCAATTAAACACCACCATATGCTAAGGTGGCCTTATGTTTCAATGAATGTATAATTGTAATTAGGCATTCTGCCCATAATGTTATTTAGAAGTAAAAACTAGAAAAATATGTGGACCACAGTATACCTAGGTTACACTATATCAACAACAATTTCATCACCATGTTTTCTCCCAATGGCACCAATTTTACATCAAGACTACTACTCATGCTCTCTCTGGAGAACATGACATGCGGCCGCTAACCTAAAACTATGATAGCTCAATAGGATAGGTTTTTGAGCTAGCCAAGGGCGATTACTCTACAAAACAGAGAATTGTTATTAAAAACTCTTCTTCATGGTCAATAAGACAGTTGCATAAACGGTACTACTGATTTTCATAGTTGGCCGTCCATGGTAACGCCTCCTAAATTGAAGAAAAGAATAACTGCCTTTGACTGTGATTCTCTGATCGTCTGGCCGATTGTATGAATCCCCACCATCAGAATGGTTAGGACCATCTCAAGAAACTACACAGGTTTCTTGCCGGCCAGAATCAATTTGTCGATCACACACATATCCCATGTATCTTCGGATACCTATTAAGCAAGCCATTTATGCCAAAGTAGGAACTACTGTGAAAATATAAATAAGGCAATATTATTGCCGTCCCAGTAGTGTTCTTTGGACAACTTCCTCCTTACCTAAAGCAACTAAACGGTAACACCATGGTACGGATCTCATACGATCTGTACGTGAAACATCAGGTGACGGATAGAGACATGGATCACCATCTAACTCCTAACGGTGACTGGGTGAAGCCTTAGAGCTCACCACGCCATATCGGAAACCCACCATAGATGGAAATACGTTTCTCTCTCCCCATCATAACTAAGCTAAGAACCGCTTTCTAAACTTGCTTCCATCGACGATTGACGCTACGCCATTTGCGGCCTGAAAATATATGCTTGGACTTAAAAAACCTAAACAGTAGTTTAGGTCCACATAAGATCTGCAAAATACAGAACGGTACCACTAAAATAGATCTTTAACTTACACACGATGACGGTGCTGGATCCTATAAGGATCAGCCACCCCATTTTCATGTATACACCATCACACCAACATTAAAATAACTACATTAGGATAAAAAAAAACCCCACATAATACTCTTTTTCCACTTTGTAAGATAGGAGGGCGGCCATCTTTACCTGCTCTCCTCCTCCACTTCGTCATTGAAGGCATTTTTCTTTTGACGGAGGCCCGCGCGAGGCACTTTCCTTTCACAAAATTTTATATTCCCATTCATGTAGGTGTTAGGGGCAATACATTTTCCTCCTCATTTTTTTACCATGGGACGTCTCTCTAGCCGTCTGCTCACAGACAGTGAGAGTACGTACATCCTTCTCTTGCATTTTTTATAGTTGACTTCCCAGTGGTTAACATCTCACAAAGTGCCACGGTGTGGTATTGTCATAAATTTCCTCCTAAACAAACGGTAAGGATGCAATCATCCTTGGCACTTTAATGGTATGGGTTCGCCATTTTTCCCCTGCAGGTTTTGGGCAGCACGTTTTTCTCTCTTTTATTTTCCCCTCTTCCTGTGCTGTGGCGTTGTACGCATTTTCCTGTGACGGAAGCCTGCACGAGTCACTTTCCTCTCGCAAACCAATAATTTTTGACCATCCTGAGGCAGATATAGTTTATATTAAACCAACTGACGGTGCCCTGCCCAGACATTTCCCCCACAGAGTTACCTTTCACAAGATCCAATATATATGGCTGGATCAGTTAGGTACCACTGGCGAGATATAAAGTTAACACACCGTTTTTCGTTTGTGCATGCACCGTCCTAAGTAGCAAGCAAACAATAAAAAACCGTTTGCTACCTTTTAATTATGTAAAGTAAATTTGTGTGCTAGCACCGTTCTTTCCACCTTGGAGATGATGGCTAGGCACACCAGAGACACAAACAGCCGGAATTATACAGTGGTGTTCAATTTTTACAGCAATGGCTGCATGAGCCCATTGGAACGTGATCATTCCACCGGCCCTTGAGGTCGATTTTCGTGGACACTGGAGATGTGCAGCGTGACTATCAAAACGCGGTATTTAATGCTCGTGGCATATGTGATCCTGGAACGAGAGGCTGAATAAAGAAATTTACAGTTTGAACAATAGGCTCGCTGGAGCATATGGTCCTGGTTTACATGCACTTTTGAGTCAGAATTTCTGGAGAACTCACGCTTACATGGCTGTCCATTATTTAAAAGTGAGGTACACGGATATCTTTTAACAGCGATTACCAGTTTCTCTTCTGCCGAGGTATCGGATAAAGCAAGATCTTCTATGAGGGAATGGAAATTCCTAACCCAACTTTTCTTTTATAGTATAAACTGAAACTTCCCTAATGGCCAATAATCAAATAAGAATTAAATGTAATGATAATAACAGCAGAATTTTGTTTGTGACACGAAAGTAGCCTAGTGCTCGATCGTCCCTAGTGTCGAGTTTGAAGGGAAGATGAAGTGTCAGTGTGGGCTCTCATCCTTTTCTAGCTTTTGGTGACATCACAGGAGGGCGGACGAAAACTTCTGGGTGAATCGGTCACCGCCAAAAATGGATTTTGTGTGTTTTGGTTCTCCTGGAGTCTGATTCTATGTTCCCTTCGTAGGAAGAAGGTAAACATAAATATAAAAAGGAAGGAGTGTCAACTTCCTCTCCATTCCATGGAAAATCAGGTCTCCGATCAACATTAAAATCCGGAACTACTTATTCCTGCGGATGCTCACTTTTTAATTAGAGCGAAGCGGTTTCCAAGTTAGATACTTATATACTCGCCTGTTCAAATTTCCGGCTGAAACGCCCATGGTGTGTGAGAGCGTGATTACGTCAGCAGTCTATGACCCCGACTCAGCACCTCTCGCCTCCTCCATCACGTGAGTGGTAGCCACATGGGAGGGCGATTCGCGAGTTTATACTCTTTGATATGATATACAGGAAAACAGTGATGTTGATCACGTGATTCTTTGTTTTGAGAGCGTGTGGTTGATCGGAAACTTAGGAGTGTCTGTTTATACGTTGCTATGTAATGGTGCTGTCTAATGGGTAATGGATGCAGAAAGTAAAATATAGCTTTCTAAATATCTGTTCCTTAGAACAGCGTCCCCACATGTGCGTGATTTTTAACATGCGCTCTTCTCTGTGCCGTGTGTAATATTCCTGCTCGTCTTGATTGTTGAGCGGAATCTGTAGGTAAGAAAATTTTTGAAATTCTCTATTGTGTATTAAGCAGCCTTGCCAGCCTGTGCGCTATGATTTGTAAGCGCGGTAGAACATTTTATTTCTCAATCAAAATTATAACAGTTTAGCTGAATGTAATTTATTGTTTGGTTTAAACATATCCTTGTCTTGCGGGCGACCGGTTACTGACCCCGCCAAGCAGGACTATATTCACCGGGTGGGCAGACTGCCAAGCATCCTCCTCTATGCGTAGGACTAGTCTCACCGCACCTAGACACAAACTTAATTATCAAGTACAGCTCGGAAAATGCGTCCCACGGTTTACAATTTACAACACCGTCGTATGGAGATTGTGAAACAGCCATCCTGAGTAGCTGTGTTTTTGTCATGTTGGTGGGGGTGGTAGGTACTCGTGGCTGGCTCTTTGCGGATGAGTCTTGCGCTGTAGTGTGGTGTCAAAGTTTTATTGTAGTTGGGGGAGGGATACCGCGGTGATTGCGGTGATAACTTTATCGGACATTGAATGTATTCTCTCTGTAATAGCCGAGCCTCAGAAAGACGGGATAGAGGTACTTATAGAGCGGATGACCTAGACGAGGGGGCTGTCGTAACTTGAATCAGACCATTGTCGAGTTTCACTTTCTGTGCCTATCTCGTACTAGCTACCGACGACAGACTACAGGCAATCCTGCTGTCTCAATAAAGACATCTGGTAATACGTGTAGTGTAGATTATGTCGTTCCGTTTTGGTGTTATTGCTGATGTCACTTCCAAGGAGTTTTTGTCCTTGTATGCTGTGATGTCTGATGTAGGGGAGTCCGGAGTTGCGTGTGATGTTGGTCATGTGGTACTATATCAAGTTTTCCACGCTGAGTATGCCGAGTCTGATGGTTACGGATGTTTTGTGGGCAGTGAGCGAATAGCTCACCACATTCATGCGGTGGGGACGGATGCGGATTCTGTGTCACTATCCTTTTCTGTTGCAAAGGATAGGTGCATGCTGGTTTAATCTGTTGGTGACGTACATAGGTTGGTGACGACTATGTTGCGGATGCGGTGTGGTGTAGATTGTCTCTGTTATACCTCCTATAACCGAATGTCTAGGTTTTATATTCACGCAATTAAAATTGACGTATCCAGCCCTGAAGGCATGTGTGTTTCTGTTGCTCCTGGCCTTCTGGGCGTCTGGTGTGGTGTCCTAACTGTTCACGGGTGGGTGGGAGGGGGGCTTGGGTGGGTGGGTGGGGGCATGCTGAGGCGGTGTTGCATATAGGTGTCTCTTGTATGGGGATGGACATCTTCTATTACACACGGTTGGTACTCTGTTATTGCTTTTAAGTACCGGGAAAAATCGAGCTGGGAGTCTGCTGATCAGGGTGCTTCCCTGGCCACCATCAGGCACCAGGGTGCGGCAAGGCCCTCCTCCTGTAATAGCGGTCTACCTCAGATCTGAAGATTGACAGTCAACAGCCGACGAGTGGAGTGTGAAAGGGATGGGATGTGTGATGTCCGAACTCGGTGCGAAAATTATGGAGGCTAGTTGGAGTGGGGTGGTGTCGTGGGTGTGACTTGGACAGGAAGGGGCGGGGGGTGTCCTCAGCGTCAGTCGATTGTTCACCCAACTCCTGGCTTGGTAGAAGAGGCACCGTGGTGCCCTGTGCTGACGTCGGGAATATTTGTTTCCGTAGATACATTGGTCTGGTACCGAACTGGCAGCGTGGTGCCCTGGGCTGACGTCGGGAATAATTGTTTCCGTAGATACATTGGTCTGGTACCAGTGTTACATGTATCGCACAGCCCGAGCTCTGGCACTGGACCATCGATAACACAAGGTTTAAGATAGGGGCCTTTCCACTGGTAACTCAGTTTATTTTGCATTTTTGCAGAACGTCATATATCGTGAACCCAACCCATTTCTCCCACCTCATATGGTCTCCATGTACACGCTGGTCATGCCAGGTTTTCTGACGCTGGTGTGTAGTGGAGAATGTTTCTCTCACTAACTCATGGGTCTGTTCTCTCCATTGCCGCATGAGCTCTACGTGGAGAGATAGGGTGAATTTTTCTCCCCTGGAATTCTGGGCATGGCCAGATCGAAGGGTAAGGCTAATTCATGGCCTAACATTAACCGAGCAGGGGTATAACCCGTGCTGGAATGTACTAAAGCGCGGTAAGCCATGAGCACGGAAGGGAGCCACAGATCCCAATCACAACAATCAAAGCATGTTTCATTAGTCAACATCACAACAAGACAGGCTGGACAGAACCTCCGCAACTGTAGATGCCTCTTGGTCCGGTAAAGCGAATGCTTCTACCCACTTCGTAAAGTAGTCTTGTAATACGAGGATATACTTGTTTCCTTCATCTGTTATATTCAAGGGCCCGAGCACATCAATAGCCACTAGCTTCCATGGTGCTCCAATGATTGTTATTTGTAATGGTGTGGTATGATGCTGGCCAGCAGTGTGTCTTTGACATGGTACACATTTGATGACCCAATTCTTGACACTATCCCGATCCAGTGGAATCTCTGTTTGATCCGCTCTGACAATCTCTTCATGGCTAAATTCCCAGCGTTGTCATGTAACTGTTCAAGTATTATGATCCGTTTATTCATGTAGAGAATGCCATTGTGTACATGGCATGCTCTGAACCTCTGATAATAATATTTAGCCATTGCAGATAAAGGGCTAACAAATTCCTTTTGGGGCGTACCCCCTCCTGGATCCACGCATATATCTCTCGTATCTGCACATATGTTGTTTGTTCATGAACGAGCTTTTCCGTATCCCATTCTGCGCACCACATTTCTGGGAATACGGGAGCTGACTGTGTTGCATGTGTCACGATGGTGGCCACTTCTTGTTCATCATCGAGCCAGATACTGCTCAAGGCATCAGCATTACCATGCAGCTTGCCAGGTCTATGAACAACATTGAAGTTCAAGGCTGCAGGTTTTCCTGCCACCGCGCTACCTGGCCCTCCAGATTTTTTAGGTTTCTGAGCCAGTATAGTAAGGCGTGGTCTGTACCTAGGGTAAATGGGCTTCCATACAGAAAGTGTGTGTAGTACTTAACAAAGTATATAATGCAGCTAATAACTCTAGCTTCGTGGTTGTGTAACGTTTCCCTGTTTTATTCAGAGTATGCGAACCATAACCCAGTACCTGCTCAGTTCCATCTTCTGTGCCCTGTTATAGAACAGTGCCTATTGCATAGGCAGATGAATCAGTCTCTAAGATGAAATCGAGGTTAGGGTTAGGATGAGCAAGAATAGGTGCAGTTGTTAATTGTTCCTTCAATGCCCTGAACGAAACCTCACACTCAGTCACTCACTCGTCCTCTCGAATGGTCGATCCTGTTCAGAGATCTGGAACAGGGGAGATGCAATCTCGCTGAAATGAAGAATGTACTAGCGATAATACTGGCAGAGCCCGAGGAAACTTCGAGTATTTGTCACAGAAGTTGGCGTCTGCCAGTCTGACAATGCTTGAGTCTTTGAGGGTTGTGTGGCCACTCCATCTGCGGATATTACATGTACCAGGAACTCAACACTTTGTGTGAAGAAATGGCACTTCTTGGGTTTGAGTTTGAGGTTGGATGTACGGAACTGCATCAGAACTTTGTCCAAGTTGGACAAAGTCTCCTCAAACGATAACATCGTTGATGTAACAGAGGCAGATCTCCCATTGCAGGTAGTTAATACCTGATCACTGAGACACTTGAATGTTCCAGGAGTGTTGCACAAGTCATAGGGCATCTTGTGGAATTGGAAAAGGCTATCTGCAGACGAATGCGGTCTTCTCCCGATCAGCCTCATCCATGGCTACCTGCCAGTACCTACTTTCCAGATCAAGTGTACAGAACCATTTGGCTACAGAAAACGACTCTAACGCCTGATCTATCTGGGGTAACAGATACGCGTCTTTGATGCTTAGATCATTAAGGCAGCAGGAGTCAATGCAAAACTGCAAAGATCCGTCCTTCTTGCCTGCAAGTAATATGGGACTGGCCCAGGTGGATGCTGAAGGCTCCATTATGCCTGTCCGCAACATGGCATTCACCTTCTGCCTCTTTATGTATGGGAAGGCGATGTACCGGTTGTTGTACAGGTCGTTTGTTCCCGGTATCAATGGAGTGATGCACAAGGTTAGTTTCTCCCAGGTCCATATCTCCTGTGGAAAAACTCTCCTGGTATTTAAACAGTACATCACGTGTGTGAGATTGCATCAGTCCAACTGTGGCACGCAAGTATAAGTCATGCAGATGTTCTGATATGCTGACAACAGAAGCTGTTGTTGTTGTAAGTGTGCTGGTGTCTGTCTCCAGTGAAATCACATCCACCAAATGGCCACAGCGAACGCCTGGGACAAGCATTATGGGGTTGCTGTTCCATTGAATACCCTGAAGGGTATTTGGTTCTTGTTGGCGGTGTCCACTATTCTTTTCTTCTTTTCGTTCGCCAGTCCTGTAAGTTACTATTGACATGATCATAAGCGTTAAGTGCGTGGATCCATGGTTTATTAGAGTGTGCCGTGCGGCCTGGAACCTCCGTCTTCAGCACTCGAGGTTTCTGTCAGGGTTACCTCACCCTTACCTCCTTTAGTCGCCTCTTACGACTCGCAGAGGATACGGAAGGTGTATTCTAAGCCCCACCTACAGGGCAAGTGTCCACTATCATCCGTGGACTTGCCATTTGGAGGCAATCATGTATTCAGGGTCGGACTCCAGCATAGCGATGTGTGTGTTGTCTCCAAGCGGTGGTGCGGTTGCACATAGAATTTCCTCCTGTCCCGGCTCAACTGTTGCTGTAGAAGCTAAAATCACTGCACAAGTGTTGTACAGTGATGATTCCAGTCCAAGGGGTATGCGATGGCCGTGTATGTCTAATTCCTGTTGTCTGCAGTGAATGATGACTTCACTAGCGCTGAGAAAATCAGAACCTAATAGAGCATCATTTTGAATAGAGGCGATGACAACTCGCTGGATGAATTGCATCTCCTCTATCTGTATCACAATGTGTACAGTACCAGCCACCTCTGATGAGGTGGGACGCTTGTTAAAAACGGCGATGGAAGCGCCAGTGTCTACTTTAGTACTGGTAGAAATTAGACGGAAAAAGCAAGCACACTTATAGATGACTTTGGGACATGCTTGAGGAAGAGTCTCCAACATTGCTGATTGTGGAGTGGTCCTTGCTGCAGCGGGGTCTTGTATGTAGATGGCTTGTTTCTCTATTGCTTCTGTGAGTGCGATGGGTGGCTGAGTGAGGAAGGGACCAGTTCGTCGTCGCTGCTGTTGGTTTTGCTTTGGCGATGACGAAACTGGGGGTACCAGTGGCATTATTTCTGATGATGGCTGTGTGTACTGCGTGTTTGTGTAGACAGCAGTTTGGATGGGAATGGAATTGTGCAGACATTTTGCCACCTGAGCCAGCCATTTAGGACAACACATCATGGGATGTTTTGGTGATGCACAAAAGAAACAGTGTCGTTGCCATCGTTTGTTCTATATTTTAAGACTATTGCTTTGCAGATCCATGATGCAGAATGCTGGGTTCCAACTGTGTCACTACTGCTGCTGATGGATGTGGGAGATGATGATGAGGGTATGTTTGTATTGCATATCACCAGAGGGTACCGTATGTTAAGTGCCTTTGTGGTGGGTCGTGGTGTTTGAATAAACGTTGTTTCAGTGGATGTGCTACAATCAACCACTGCCGTTTTACATAGAAAAGAGGGGTTTTAGTAGGGGTGGTTATTGCGGGGTCACAACTTTTCGCATTGAGGGGTAATGTTGGTGCTATGGATGCATTGCACACCGTAGACACCGACTTATGTGAAGCCAGCTTCTGTGTAGTGTATTGCGTTGTTAAGGTAGCATTTATGGTTTTTGTTAGTATATCCACCTGACAGTGTGGTTGGTGGACCGAAGTTGAGCCGGGTTGCAGGACTGGGCACTGAAGTGACTCTCTAATCAGTGCCCATTCTAGTTTGATGGATACTCGGGCTACAGTGTTCGACGATCAGTAGTGAATTGCTCCTTCCAGTGGCCTACCTGACCACATCCAAAACATGGGTAAAGGTGGCTGGGTGTGTGGTGAGTTGCTGCTAAGTGGTGGTCATACGATATGTTGTGTAGCTACTGCAGTGGTGAGGGTGGTGCTTAAATTGGTATGTGCGGATAGCTGCTTAGTTATCTCTGCTAATCTGTCTGGGGTACACTCTTGTGATGAGGCATTGAATGCGGCTAGCTAATTCTCGGAGGGTTTCATCTGCACGTCTCCGCAGGTTTCTCAGCTGTAAATGGCTGGTTTCTCCTAGGGCCGTGTCCCAGAATCTCTCGGTCAAAGCACTTTCCATTCCTGTGTAGGTTGGTGTTAGATCTGACCCTAAATCTGCCGGTACCTGTAAGGCCTTTCCTGCCAGTTTTGCAGCCAGATACTCTCCCATCTGCCGATGTTAGTATGGCTGATGATCTCGAACTGGCACTTGTAGTTAGCCCAGTCACCATCCCCGCTGAATTCAGGTCAGTTCCATATGATATGTAGTTATGGGCGCAAATCCAGGTGAGGGCGGGGGGAGATAGTGGTGTGAATGCCGATGCTGGTCTGTATCTGTGTGTGTTTGACTGTGTGCGGGCTCTCGTGTCCTAGTATCTGTGCATCCGTAGTTGAGAGTGGAGATTCCCGTCTGTATTGCTCCATGCGATAGGTAGGCAACGATGACTCCACTCGCTTCCTAATTGGTAGAGGACGATGAATTGGTAGTGGCGTGTCATGTATCCATCGTGGCGGATCTGTAGATCATTGTGGGTTCACCTTCATATGGTGGTAGTCCAGGTGAATGACGAGGGCGATGTGTGTGGTGATTGTGGCTGTTGCTTCTGGGATGTGATGGCTGTGGCGGATCCACATTCCACTGTTCGTACTGCGGTACCGACGGGTACCATGGTGACGAAGTTCTGATGGGTGGAAATGTGGACCACAGTGCATGATGAGGGGGCCATTGGTCACCAGCAGGTTGACGTGATGAACGCATGGGACATGTAGGTTGTTGTGGTTGCCTGCGTGGAGACTTTTATGTTGAGGTTCGTGATCTGGCAAGGGTACTGAATGCCTAGCACGAATGTCAGACAGTGTGATAAAGATGCACCTGCCTGGGAGGCATCGCGGAAAGCCTTCTCACTGATCGGCGAGTACTTAAGGGTGGTGTGTCATCTAAATTAGTATAGTTCAGTTGATCACCGGTGTGGTAGTACTCGACATCTGCATCGGGGGAATACTGATAATAGTAGAAAGGAGACTGGAACATGTGGGTGTTGAGTGTGGGCGTGGGTTCACTTCTCATTCGGGCCCCAAATCGGGCGCCAGCTGTAGCCTGCAGGTGTGCATGTTGATCTGCCGGATACTCTCACTCTGTGGAACAGCTAGTACATAGTACGTTGGTGCGAGGCAGCTGGTTAGCTGTGGATCTTGGCGTTGTGGATCTGGTGTTGCACGCATCCGGATTATACAAAGACTGAATTCTAGAGCCGGTGGAATGTTAATGTTCCAGTGGGGCCATGCGACCATCACTGCGGAAGTTAAACTCCATGGTCTCATCCTCACTGTTAGTGTCACCGGTGTGATGGTCCATTCGCTCCATTTAGAGCTTGGACATAAATAAATATATACCATAAATACAAAGTAACAGACAAACAATGGTACTCGTTTGCTGCAACAAGAGAGAAGTCAAGTACATAGGGCCAAGTTGATGACTCGTCATCATGGTCCTCGCCATAGATACCTCACAGATCATAATCCATGAGGCATCTGCGCAAAGAAGGGCCCTAACGCAGCTACTTAGCAAGTTTAATATAAACTAAATTAACACCTAACACAAATATTATCTGTTGTGAGAGGAAAGTGCCTCGCATGGGCCTCCGTCACAGGAAAATTCCTACAACGCTGAAGCGGAGAAAGAGAGATAGCAAAAAGGTTCAGTCTCTTGTTCAACTGTGCTATGGAAAAGAGTCAACCTAGTGAAATTATAAATTATTGTGATGCACGCTGTATTACGTGAAGATGAGGTGGATGATTTCCTGTAGAATTCAACACTGTCACCTTATGTAAGTTCAAAGATTCTGAATTAGTAATTGCCGCTTTATTTAGTTGGTCCTTCTGCTAGATCCTAAACTACTATTTATTTTTTTGATCCAGACCAGGGTTAAGCCGTAATTGGCAGTATATTCTAATTATCTTTAACATATAAGCCTGACTAGCGAGAATGCTCGGTGATCATATGGTCACACTCACGGAGCATCCCCGTCAGTTAGACCGTGGGCGGATATGTCATGAGGTGGCAGCTTCAGACTCACATGGCAATCCTGTCACCACCGCATCACGACCACATATAGCCGCACAGGGACAAGCCACATTACATAGGCATTGAACAGCACATATAGGTTTATGGTGGGGACAAAGAGGCAGCTATCAGACTATAGTGACCTTCCCGTGAGAGCGCGGTGGGTTCTAAGACCACATCCAGTCACTTGTAGAGTTAGATGGAGAACTATGTCCTGTCCATCACTAGCATGACGGGGGTGGTTCATGTGAGATCAGCACCCAGGGACTAACATTTTACCTGTCTTTAGGGTTAAGTGAAATTCGCCCAGAGAAGGCCAGTAACGATAATATTTTCACAGTGGCATGGTTATCTAACTAACTAGTATTCGAAGATACAGGGGATGTGTGTGCGGTCATCGACACTTTATTTCTAACCACTCTCAAACCCCAATAGTTTCAAGGTCAGCTCTAAACAACGTGGTGGAGGGAGGTCCAAACAATTAGTAAGCATAGAGGTCTCCTACTGAGTAATCGTCTCTACGACTATACACCTATCCTATCGAGCTAAAATAGTCCGTGTTTAGTCGGCCGCATGTCATGTTCACGTAGTGAGAACATGAAAAGCGACCTCAGTGAAAAATTGATGCGATTGGGGAACAAGGTGGTGCACTTGTTGTTGCTGTATAGTGTAGCCTAGCGAACTGAGGTTCTAATGTTTTTATAAAAAATAAGCAAAACACATATAACTAGAATGGCTACTACCATGTAACTAACTATCACAGTACAGTAAAATGAGAGGTCACACGACCTTAATAGTACCTGTTAGTCATCAGCACAAAAATAGGAATAATATATACAGTTAAAAAGGATAAACTATAAAAATGCAGACTTAGACGACCGTGAGGTACCTGTTAGTCATCAGTACCTGTTACAGAAAGGTAATACATAAATATAATAATATAACAATGGAGTACCTATTAACCATCGGCACAGAAAGAGTTCTGGAATCACTGTTTGGAATGCGAGATGGCACGATGCGGAAGTTAGCTGCTAGGAAAAGACGCAGGCGAACTGTCTGATGCGGCTCACTTTCAGGAACGGTGAAAAAGAACTGTTGTGGATGCGGATAGCTAGTATTTAATCACCTCTCTACACAAAGTAAACATTTAAGTGGTGTTTAGAAAATTTGGTACAGGCGCGGAAGTTTGAAGCTGTCCTGAAGTTATGAAGGGCTACAGTTGAAAGTTAAGAAATGTGGATGCATTCTGGTGGTTCACAAGACGAGATGCACTACATAGCTTATGCCGTGCTTCAGGCAATGTCCGCTGACTGCGGTCAAAATGTGTAAAACTGCTCACAACACATTTGCGGATTTAGAACTACCACTGGTCGGTGTGGTATGGCAGATCTGGTGAGTATTCCATCGAGCACATCACTCACCCTATATACTTTGACGGGCTTACATCGGGGCCAACAGGCCCGTCTGCAGGAAGGTCGCTCCGTGGTGTTAGTAGTGGGGGTGGGGTTCCTTCACTTAAATTTAGTTATTGTCCCCGCGTGATATCTTCCTGGGAGCATCCAAAATCTTGCGATGCGGATGTGGTAGTGCCCCAGTGGCGAGTGATCAAAACCGAATGGCACCACAGTTGGCTATTAGGAGCCTGCTATATGGTTAGCAGTTACCCATTACTCGCTTAGTCTCAGACCAGGTACTTGACCACCACCTTCTCTCTGCTGACTGCTCTCGATTCTGATTTTCCAACCCATGTTATACTACTCGTGACGTCACAGCTGGAGTGCCACCCCAATCAGTGAGTGAGCTACAGAGGCGGGTAAAGCGATCACGCCATGCGCTATCGCACCCATGCACTAAGTATATGTATGCGCTAAGCCTATGGAGAAGTATATTTTGAATTTGCTAGTTTTAATTAAAGATAACTCAGCCATTTCCGGACTGATCTTGAAATGGTAAAAAGATTTGGAATCATTGATTCATTTCGGTTATGATCGATACCAAGAACGACGAGGATAGTATAATTTAAAGGAATTACATGTACCAACTCGGTACAAAATACGATGCTTTTCTCTCCAACGCCAACGCGCGTTGGCAAGCAATCTCTGATGCCCGCGTATGGTCGCTAGGCGATCTCACGGACTTATTCATTTTAGGAACCTCTCTCATAGGGCTCTATACACGCATATCATCCTACCCAGGAGGGCGTGCCTGGAACGTACCCAGCCTGCCCGTTCTGTACTCAATCTGGCCGGGATCGTTCGTACCTGGCCGGTCGATCCGCACTACAGAACTAACTTAACTTCTACGAAACAGACTACGAATGGCATGAACGACTTCACAGTGAAGTTTGGCTGACCTTACAGCGCCTACTTGTAATCAGTGCGAATTATAAGTATTAATGCAAAATAAAGGCACCTATTGGACATCGTTGCATGAAAATAATATAATTAAAACAAATTTATGGGTTTTAGCGCCTATTAGTCATCAGCGCGTAAGAACATTTCGCAAAGATTTATGCAGTTGAGGTTGGCGTCTCTTAGTCATTGAAGCAAGCGAAACACACAACAGAAAAGCTAATATTACAGTAAGGAATTATCAGTAGTTGAAGAGAACGGTTCCTGGCATCGAAGAAACGTTTGCAGAAATTTATGTGTCGAAAAGATGCAGGAAGAAGAATATGTGTTTAATAAAGTTTGGCGTGTCGCAATCTTCGTAGATAACACAGCACAACACGATCGACGCAGCTAGCTCGGATGAGACAACGAAAGCAATGTTCGATAGTGAAAACGGCTTAAGTTAATGTTGAGTCTTACGCATTCATAGATAGCACTAGAAACGTGCAACAAAATAACCACTCTTGGCTTCGCTCAGACAAGTCTGGCGAGATATCAGATCGAGCGGATCAGTTCACAATTAAATTCAGGATGTTATTGTCCAAAATTGGTGCCGTTCACAAAGGTTACAAAGTCTTCGATGTAGCTACGCCACAAGTAATCTCTATGGAAGCCGAATGGTCGGCTGGATGAACCGTATATTACTTTTGTTTATTAGTCTTCAGAGGGACAGAAAAATTCAGTCGGCGCCGTATAAGTATGGGGTAGGTCTCCGATCCCAGATTCAAGAATCGTCAGTAAACTCGGCGGTGTAGTAAGCCATGGTTGCTCGGCGCAGTGCTTGGGAGAGCCTTATGGTAATGATAACCATATCGGACTACCTCCGCGTCCCGACAGAGGAATCGTAGCCGATATAGGTCCTTTTATACTTTATGGTGACCAATCAGATATCATCACTGGCAGTGTTTCAGCCAATCAAAGAACGATCATATGGGGGAATAGCAGGCTGGAAGCAAATGGGCATGGCGTCACAGTGACTTTCACCCTATCAGCCTCATGAAGCATGCGCGATACGGGCCTGCACCAGTGTGTGCATTATTTTGACAGGTTTTTAATTTAATGATATCTCAGCCATCTCTTATCCGATTATAGTTCTGTGAATGGATTCGTGTTTCTGAACGAATCCTGGTCACGATCTATCTCAAGACGAATGAAATGGGCCTCGATTTGGGAATATGGGCGATTATGTACACAAAAAATGCCATACCCTATACTGTGTCTGCAGCATAGGCATGCTATCTCGAATGGCGCGCATGCGTGATGCGCGTTCTTACGGACTTAGACATTTGAAGCATCTCATCCCGGGCTGTTTCGACCCCGAGCCAAGCGATCCGTGCTGCAGAGTGATAGAGGGACAATGGCAGTTAGCTGTGCCATTAGATCACTAGACAAGTCGACCAGTTGGCAGCATGCATACACAAAATCTGTGATCGGTAAACTTAGAAACAGACAGATGGTGCGAGTGATCTTTGCATACCAACGGTATTAGGTTACACATCAAGAACGTTTAACACAAGACGCCATGGACTTATCCAATATCCATACTCTGATATATAAATTCAACACCATATATGCAGTGGGATGAATGACAAATTAAAACTGAGTATTTAACAACAACTGTGAGGAGTCAGTATTTTTTTTGACACGCTGACCGAATATGCACATCACTAGCATCACCACCGGCGATAGAGGGCAGTATGGAAATTGGCCGCTATGGCATAAATAGATCATCTCTTGTTATAAATAATGTATGAATAATAAATCCTATACGGGTCGAACAATGCGTTTCATCGTATGAATTTTGAATCATTTAACCCGTATATTGGCAACAGCTCTCCAAAAGCGCTCTAAATGCTCCTCATTACAATTAACCATGTAATTGGCCAGGATGTCATCTTTGTATACCACGGAAAATCTCTTTATGTAAATTTACTATTGAAATTTAGAAATATGGAGAAGTATATTTTGAATTTGCTGGTCTCCCTGTTCTGCAAATAGCCACTCCCCATGACCACTACAGATAGCGTTTTGGCCGGATAGGACATAATACGGTTAATGGTAAAGAAAATATAAGTTATTGTTTAGACACTGTACTTTTGCAGGCTAAGAGAAACCTATTCTCTGAAAATTTAACACTGAATTGACTGGCTAGTAAGAGAAGACATCTTTTGAGGATTCGCCATACGTCTGTATAAAGACAATCCAATGAACATGTGTATAATAGTCATGGTCGGTTTACCAATGATGTCAAAATACGAATATGTGGCTCGCAGGCTATGGAACTATATGGGAGGATCATGTAACTGGTATCTGGTCAAGGTCATTGCTCTCATTCGGAATAGTTAATCTCTTTGTTATGCATGCCACATGAAACCCGGATAACGTTAAAGCCCATCACTGATCTCGCTTTATTTACGTTATTGTTTAACCCTTTGATCCTCAAATTTCCAGAATCTCAAATTCACGGTAAGCGTTTGAATATTCTGAACTTAATTTGCCAGGAACATGTTGCGGCCTGAGCAGCAGTAGCCTCCAGTCAAATTAGCTTAACAATATTCAATAGCACATTTCTTGCATTATATGATGATTTTACGCTGCGTATTTGGCCTCTTGGGTTCGACTGGTGAATGCGCCACTCTGATACAGAAGTCCGTTCCTAGTTTGACAACATTTCCGCAAGGGTATTTATTCAAGGATTAGTGTAAACTGGCATCAGTGCAATTAAATGCTTCCTGGGATCGACATGCCATTGTAACCGACTTCATGCATACGAACACACGTTGATTGATTAATGTTTCCGTGGGATTCATTCTAATAAACCAAGCTATTTTCCTGCAGCAATGAAGCCATACTAACGCGACACCTAGTTATATCCGCTTCGTGAAAGCTGTCACTGGATGTAACTGCACATGTCTATCATGAAATGCAAGCAGCTTTTAGAGAATTTCCGTTTGTTAAAATGTGAGTTTAAACGTATTGGTAACCTTGTTCGACGTGATGTGTTAAAGGATCAATGTCGATACTTAAATATAGCGCTACTTAACAAAACCCAGCTCCCTCATTGGCGAGACATAATGCTAATACTCTAAAGGGACCATTCAAAATAGCATCCATCTTGAGCATGCTGTTGACAAACTACATCATATATCGACACAGGGAGATATACACCCGCTCTTTCAGCTGGTGCTTACCGGACACCCCACATCGCCATTCACTGCGTTGAGCTGAGATATTTTATTTAAAAATATTTGTATTGTTCAAGAAACAATACGGATCGAGTCACAAGTTGTCTCCAACTTAGTTACAACTTGCTCCGAATACTATACAATAGAGTTTAATAATGACGAATATGTGCAGTTTATGAGAACTTATACCATAATGAATATAAGATTTAAATGAAAATTAATAAAATAATTAAGATTTGGAATTGTGTTCATATATGCGTGTATATGCATGTACTTTTAAAGCGTCTTTGTGTTTTACATGATTTTAGTAGTTAAGTAGTTTGTGGCATTGGTGTGATCCGTGCGTGAATATGCATGTAGCTGTGCGCCTGTTTGCGTGTTTAAAATAATAAAATACTTGTGATAATATCTGCTAAATATTCGCGTGTGTTAGGAATTTGTGCGTACGTGCATTCGTTCATGTCCGGGGACCTGCATGCGTGCGTGCGTGTGCACGTGTGCGCGTGCGCGTGATTGCGTGCATGCGTGTGTGAGTATATTTACGCAATTTAAGCAATTTCATGCGTGCATGCCTGTTGATCTATTCCAGTATGAGGATGTGTATACGTGCACACGTCCCTCCTCTTAAAGGTGCATATTCACCCTAAAATTCCCCAAGACAAGACTGAAGAAATTTAACGGTACTAGAGGACTAAGTCGAGCGCCCAGGTGCAATGACACGATGGGGTGGGGTGGCAGGTTTTTTGGTGCCAATAACTGAAAATGGTATATTATATACATAGGCTCCTCATTGTACTTTCGCTTTTCGCGTTCGTGATGAGGAGATGACCCAGAAGTGGATATGGGGGTGGGGGGGGGTTGTAGGGGAAAGATGTTGGTGTGGGGGGTGTCACAGTGCATATTTTATACCTAGTCTCCTCATTGAACTTTCGATATTTTCGCATTTCGTGATGATGAGATAAGGCTACATGGCCAGATACGATATATGTGCTCCCAGGAAGGTGTCAAATCAAGAATTGATTCAAGACGGCAAATATTCGTGGTTATAAATTAGACATGTAAATAGGCCTTTATTGTCGTCACATGTTTTTTTTGCCTTTTGGACACGAAGAACCAAACAGGACAAATTCTTTGCACTTAGAACAGTTTTCTGCATTTTGAAGCTTATTGGAACTGCACCCTTTGCTGTCCGTGGCAGTAGTGGTTTCCCATTGGATTTATTTCAGAAAGCGCTTAACGGTTTACCGTTATGAATATCCTGAAACTGAGACCTTGGACCGATTTTTTTTTTTAATTTCTATTACTGGTTCTATTTTATCGTAACATATCTGCTGTACTACGTCACGTTATCACGAGGGGTGTGTGAGTGGGCGTGGGTTATGTGGGTTGCGTGTGTGGGTTGCGTGTGAGCGTGCGTGCGTGCGTGCGTGCGTGCGTGCGTGCGTGCGTGCGTGCGTGCGTGCGTGCGTGCGTGCGTGCGTGCGTGCGTGCGTGCGTGCGTGCGTGCGTGCGTGCGTGCGTGCGTGCGTGCGTGCGTGCGGCTGTTTCACTGCGTCACTTAGTCATGGAAATACAGTAGAAATAGGGCCCACAGTGGTGCTGTACATAGATTATTCAACTGCTACTCTTTTTAAAACTTGTTTCCACTCCAGAGGCGCATCTGGATCTGGCGCTGTGCGACCCGCGACGTGGATGTAGCAATGATAGCATATTCTTCTAAGTCCTTTAGAGGCGACGCGAGCAAGACTTTCGCGAGCGTCGCCTCCTGGGGAGGTGAGGGGGTGTGTTGTGTTTGTTATGGTCACTTTCGCTCGCTCGCGTCGTGTGCAGTCTAGATGCGGCTTAGCGTATCTCTCGGGATATACGGCTGTGGTGTATATAAATAATTAAATAGCTGTAAGTGGTCTTCGTATTATAACTCGCTACCACTAAAAAATATCTGTTTTAGCTCGCCTGATTGTAGACACTGAGATAATGTTAGTATTATATCACAGGCGTTCTACAACTACTTTTCTAGCCTAGCGTTAATGTTTAGGAAGTTACACGCGATTCTCGATGACCAAACAACCGCAAATGTTTTACTATCCACTTTTACTGTACATAATTCTCTGTACATACGTCTTTTGTGTTTTAACATGTATATGTTTTTCGACTATCTGTGACTCATGTATTAATAATGTCCTTCAGAGAGAAATTCATATATTTATAGTACTTTTCCTTAGCTATCCGTTAGTTTCCCTACTACTTTTTATGCTAGTCAACTTCTGTCTCTATGTTTCACCCATTCCAGTTTTGTCAAGAGGTGCAAATTGCAAACTTTGTAAAGAGATCAAAACAATCACATATAATGCATATGAAAAGAAACCATTATTGTTCAATGAAAGATACCTTATGGCGACCCTGTATAATGATTATGTCGGTATACCAATAACTTAATGGGTACTGATCTACAACAACACAGGGCTGCCATGGGTTTACTTCACATAACAATAGATGCATGTCATATAAGAATGGGCCATAAGAATGCTCTATTTAAGTCTGTTCAGCTGTCATTATATGCTATAGATATACGCATGGTGTTACTTATAATTGTTAAACTTAGTCTGTTATTATGTGGTGATATTGAAAGCAATCCTGGCCCTCAAAATGAAGCAGTAAAAGTGTCTGCCATAAGTTTATTTCATCCCAATATAAACGGCCTGCGGCATAAAATCCAGGAAATTGAAGAGTTTGTTTGTGATTACGACATAGTTTCATTTACCGGAAACTAAGCTGGATAAAGCAGTGTCTGATGATGATGTTAAATTAGATAACTATTATGGTCCAATTAGGATGGACCGATCACATTCAGGTGGTGGACTGTCAATCTATGTCTAAAAAATTGTTCATTATAAAAGGCGCATTGATTTGGAAACAGAAGACGTAGAACACATATTTATAGAAATAAATTAAACTATAATATTTATCCTAGATCTGTTTTATCGGTCACCGGATTCTCCACAGATATATTGGCCAAACCTTTCTAAAGCGATTGGCAGAGCTGTGGACACGCCTCTACCCTTAATAATTATGGGTGACTTAAATGAAAACTTATTAAATTTGGGTCCTTCATAATCTCCAGGACATTATCACTTTATACAATATGAATTCATTAATTAGTGAACCAACACGCATAACAGAAACGACTGCAACGCTTATTGATCCGATATTAACTTATGGAAACATTGAGTCAGTAGAGTCAGGTGTGATCCAGGAATATATGGAATATAGTGATCTTTCAGCAACATATGTTGCTATAAAAATTCCAATGCAAATTAAAAGAACGTATAAACGAAAAGTTTGGGTTTATAAATGAGGCAATTTTGAAAAATTGAATAACGATATTTTCAATACACAATAGGTACCTCTGTTTGGGACCTGTGAAAATGTACATGAAATGTGTGATTTATTCAACTCTTTATTTCTTGATATGGTAAGCGAATGCATCCCAAATAGAATCATACAAATTAGGTCTGACGATAAACGTTGGTTTGACGGTGCATTAAGGCTCGAGATCCGACAATGAGACCGCCTTAGGAAAAAAGCCAGACATACTCAACATCAAAATGACTGGTGCAAATTCAAAAGACAACGGAATAAAGTTAACAATATGAAAAAGAATGCAAAACAGGATTTTATAGCGAGTGCAGCTTTAATGCTTGATGAATTATCTATTCATATCCGCATCCCTACTGGAAATTAGTTACACAATTTTTAAATGGGGGAAATATGACTCATATCCCACCCCTGTTATACAATGACAATGATAGTACGAAATATGTTGTAACTGATTTGGAAAAAGCGACTTGTTTAAATAATTATTTCGCATCTATTTCAAATGTCGATGATACAAGTGCGCATCTCCCACCACTAGAAACAAAAACAAACGATATACTGTCTGGCCTTGTGATACTGAAGTTAAACAAAGCTTCGGGAAATGATGGAATAAGTCACTTAAACAACGGCGCAATCCATAGCCTTTCCTTTATGTTGGATATTCAATAAATCCCTTGAAACTGGTACATTTCCCAATGCTTGGAAGATAGCCACCGTTTTCTCCTTATTTAAGAATGGTGATAAGAGATTACCGCAAAATTATCGACGAATTTCTCTATTAAGCACCATTGGGAAAATTATGGAAAGAATCGTTTTTAAAAATGTGTATATCCATCTTACTGGACACAATCTTCTTTATAAATATCAATCTGGTTTCCGTCCAGGCTATTCAATGGTCTTTCAACTTATCGAGTTGTGCCACATTCTGTCAAATGCACTGGATGAACGCAAATCTTCATGTGTTGTGCTTTGTGATATCCCAAAGGCATTTGACAGAGTGTGGCAAAAGGGATTGGTGTTTAAATTACAGGAGCATGAGCTAGGAGGAGACCTTCTTACGTGGTTCAACAGCTACCTAAGTTCACGAAAGCAATGTGTCTTAATTAACCAAGAAACTTCACCGATGAAACAAATTGAAGCTGGAGTCCCACAAGGCTCAGTGTTCGGTCCTCTCTTATTTTTGGTATATATAAATGATATTTCACAGAACAGCGAGAGCATTTTAAGATCATATGCTGACGAGACTGCATTATGCTGCCCCAGTGCATCATCCATCGAAATAGAAAGAAAATTAAATAGCGATTTAGATCAAATTTCAACATGGGCAAAACAATGGTTGATTTTATTTAATACTACAAAACCGCGAATCTAACAATTACAAATTCCCGTACATTTATATCCCCAGATATAGTTTTAAATAATACACTGTTAACGTCAGTGCATTCTAGTAAATATTTCGATATTTCGGCTTAACCATTTCTAATGACCTCAAATGGAGTGATCATATAGATCAGATATCAAAGAGAGCCGCAAAAATATTAGCTACAATGCGAAGAATGAAATATATTTTAAGCAGGAACACTTTATCTAACATTTACATTTCATATTTGCGTCCGGTATTGAGGTTTGGGATGGTTGCTCCGGTCAGGATGCTGAAAGACTTGAAGTCATTCAGAATGAAGCCATGAGAATAATAACCGGCTTACCAATGTTTGAACCCCTAGCAATTCTCTATAAAGAGACTGGCATTATTGCTCTGCATGAGCGTCGCAAAGAGAAGAAACTCATATTATTCTGTAAGATTGTCCAAAAAGATTGCCCTGATTATATAACAGATGTTGTCACCAGAAGAGTAGGTGATATCAACAACTACAACCTTATTCCACCGAATCACCAACCTGAAATATATCAGAATTCTTTCATACCCAGTGTTGTTCAACTTTGGAATAACCTTGATATAGCAGTCAAATCCGCGCCATCACTTTCAATCTTCAAAAGAAAACTTACAAAAACTGATCAACATGCTCCAGAGCAGCTCCCAAAATGCTGCACGTTTGGCAGAAGACGCGAAAATATAATAACTTACACACTCAGAAACAACTGTAGCCAACTCAATAATGTAGCGATACCAGCTACTTGAACACCCCAATTGTCCACATTGCCAACTCCAAGAAACGGCCTAACATTACGTTCTTGAATGTCCGAAATGGGCAAATGAAAGGCGCAATCTATTCGATTCCCTTCAACAAATTACACTCGATGTTAGCCTGGCTATTTTCTTGAAGGGAAGCAATAGATTGGCCAACCAAATCAAATGAAAATGTGTTAACAAACGTATATAATTTTATCACACACACCAATGGATTTTAAAACAAATTGGAAATCCAGTCCTTTCTTATCACACTAATCTATTCACAAATTTGTCAATTGTACACCAGGTGTAGGCACAAGTACGTATATGAGAGTGTACAGGTATGCCTGAGTGCATGCGTGAGTGCAGGAATTGGTATTGAGAAGTGGGAAGGGTATATCTACCAATATTATTGTCAAGGATTTATCTAAAGATAACACTTACTGTGTGAGGGGTTGGCACAGATGCCTCGGACAAAAATTGAATTGCTGCTGCTGTTGAAAAATGTCTCTCTCTCTCTCTCCCCCCCCCCCCCTCTCTCTCTCTCTCTCTCTCTCTCTCTCTCTCTGTCTCCCTGCTACTCAGATTAGTCTATGTAAAGTTAAATTGTACATAAGTTAAACGTTATGTATATGCTGCCATTTAATATATCTGAAGGGAGAGGGCTATATTAAGTTGCTATAACTTCTGCTCGATCCCTTTGTGCATTGCTACAATAAAATTTGTTTAAAAAATGGAACGAAACAAATCCCAAATTATGACGCATTCATAAAGCATAAGGCAATGTAGTGTCGTGCGTTGTAAAATTTAACAAGAGACATACGTCCCCAATTCAATTTTACAGCAAAAAATCTAAAAGCAACAACACATTAATTCATTTGAAACGAAAGCATCACATGACAGGACCAATTCCGCCCCACCACACCTACAGACACATTCTATGCCTCCAAAAAGCTTACAACCCCAACAATTCCATGCCCAAGCATTTCAATGCGAACATCCGCCTCGGTTTTCCTAGCTTTGATCAAACCTTTTGGCACCGCGAATATATTCATGGACATTTTTAAATATAAATATATTCTGGTTATTTTCGAGGTCAGCATCTCCATTTAGCAGTATGTTCACTGACAGGTGGTGTGGGAAAAGATGTCTTAGATCGCTTAAGAGCTTGCGTCTGGGATTATTGTAATGATTGCATATAAGAGGTAATGGTTGTTATCTTCTACATGGTCGCAGTTTGGACAGTTTTGCTACTATGTTAAAACGAAATAAGTGGCATTTAATTGGCTGCATCTGTTTCTAGGTTTGGTGTGAATTACATTTAGCCGTCGTTCTCCGTAAAAGTAGTATGCTGGAACTGGGGATCTGGGATTAAAGTTATTCCTTTGTTTAAACAGGGACAGTGTTGCTGAATTCTATGTACTGGCATCCAATTGGTTCCATAGATGAATTGTGCTTGGGAAGAATGAACGTCTAAATAATTATAGGTTTGCTTGTTCCTCCTGGAAATTGTTTATATTACGTAAATTGTAAGTCCTGACATCACCAATATGGCGGGGTACTAAGGTAGTTCGGGCACTCTTAATTTATTATCTTGAATAGTTGTATTAGCTTGCTGTTTTTCCGCCGTATTTGTAATTCCTCTAAGCCTGCCTCATCATACAGCTTTGAAAGTGGGGTAACTCGAGGAAGTTCAGGTATAAGACGGAATGCTTCCTTTTGGAAGTTCTCCAGCTGGTCAGGATCTCTTTCTGTACACCAGTCCCAGAGCTCAGATCTATATTCTAATAGTGGACGTAGATAACACATAGATGTACATATGTAAGAGCATTTCGCGTGAAATAATATATTTTATTTTCTTCATGGATCCTAGAATTGTGTTTCCCTTAGATAATAGCCCTTGGATGTGGTTTGTTCATTGAAGATTTGGGGAAAATGTTATTCCTAAATATCTGTGTGCTTCGACAGAGGTAATCAGAGTGGTATTATTAGTTAGATTAGCTACATTTTGATTTGGTTGGTTTTACCAAATTATGTCCGCCGTCTTTGTTGCGTTAAGGTCGACGAGGCACTGTTTTGACCAAGTGTCTATTTTTAGTAAGTCTCTAGTTAGAGAGGTTTCAACTTCTAATGAAGTATTCTCACGTGATGTTAGCAGTGTGTCATCAGCGAATCATCTTAGGAGGTTGTCTATATTTTATGTATAAAAGACACATGAGCGGCCCAAGTACAGAGCCTCGTGGTACTCCAGCATTTGTTTTTTCTTGGGAGGAATATGTCTGATTGATTCTAACCATGTGTTTTCTATTAAGTAAGTAATTTGTGAGCCATTGGTGAACCTTGCCATATATACCATATTGTTCTATTTTATGTAGTAAATCCCTGTGCCAGACTCTGTCGAATGCCTGAGATATCAGATGGATTGTCCTCGGATAACATCGAGTTTAGTCATATCCAACCCGCAAGTTTGAGGGGTGTTATTTCTGGGTGACTGCCGCGTGCTTCTGACAAGGTTCAACATGTTTTCTGACTGCATAACCATACTAAACCGGTCTTCTAATGATTTCCCTAATATATAACACTTTCGTACACCCTCGACATATAAGGAACTCCTTTCCTGCTGTTGGATATAGCTGGGCAGCAACTACTGGACAGCTGTCAGACAGACAGATTAGCTTTAGTAATTCGGCTCTATGTGAACATGCTCAGAAGCACCGAAGCCATATCTTAATAATGGTAATCCTGCTAACTTGTGTTAAAATAGATGGGTTGTTACCAAGGCAAATGTCTTTGAACGTCAAGACTATAATTGTCGAGATTAAATCAAATAATTGGCAAGTAGCAGCCAAACCATAAAAGAACTACATCAATACCTGTCGTATACGACCACCTTATAGTGTACAATAAATCAGTGGCGTTATGTATTAGTTTTCCTGATACAAAGATACTTGTCGTAACATATACATTTTGGAGCAACACGATTGCGGCGATTCACCAAGTCATGTGACCTCTCGACCACCTATCCTAAATAACCGCCATTTTCGGACTTCCAAAGGCGGGGGGGGGCCGGTGACGTATGTTTGCCGACAATTCATAGATAACTCGTTGATCATGTATGTAGCAAGTCATGTTGTCATAGAAACCTACTTTATTACCAGGACTGTTGTGCTTATTAATATATATGAGTGGAAAGCATGATCTTTAAAACAAATAAACGATCATATTTATTTAATGGCGACGGTACATTTGTAAGCATGAAGTAATAAACAATAAATAGACCGCTAGGAATGGCGGGACTGTATGCGATTAGTTTTAGGCACGACGCATTGCTTTGTAAGTTTAAAATTAGCAGCAGGAAATAAGAGGTGGGACTGCAACTGCAGACTGTTCGAATTTATACCTGTTTACATATCGTAACTTATTTCTCACAGTCACAGCTATAGCAGTATTAGTAGCTGATGTGTCTTAATTAGTAAAATAAGGCCAAAGAGAATCCAGCAATATAGGATTCCTTCTATGCAGAACTGAGCTTCGCCATTACAATCCCAGCCAGATGGCAACTGTTCGTGTGTGGAGATGTCAACTCCAAGCTGGGTAAACTCGGAATGGTTCATGACTTGGCTTCTGTATGGGATTGTATGGAGAGGGCACACGCAACAACAATGGAGATGCACTGGTGGCATTCCTTAGTTATAATGTCCTATTTTCCACAAATACGGCTTTCAAGCATCCATGCCATTCCTGGACAACATGGACCAGACAAATTGCTGATCGCAAAGCCCCAAAAGTGTGTAACGCTACAACAGCTGTCTTCAACCAAATAGATTTCATACAATGCAAGACAGAAGCAAAAGCCCCACTTCGGAATGCTCGTTCGTATGGAGGCACATACCTCAATTCAGATGAACGACCTCTGCATAATATATAAACGCCATACCTGGCAAGAGGGTAGAGCCACCTACAACCTACCCAAGCTCATCACCGACACTGACACTCAAATGTCATACGAAAAGGCCCACGGAAGAAGATAGCTCACATCGAAGTCAGCTCCGATCCAAACGAAACTCTAACCAAAATCTTGATATCTATGGAATCATCAGCTACTAGCATCATAGTTGTTCTAAAAAACAACCAAACTAGATATACTGACGACCTTCTAGTAGTAAAACTGTCAACAGAGCAGAAAGCATTACGGCACCGCATCTATCAAAGTGGCCAAAGTGAAGACCACACCAAACTATGCCGGGAGCGGAATAACATTCTGCGCCACATTAGCGAATGCTTAAAAGATCTTGATATTCAACAAGCAGACTCCCTAACAGATGAAATCACTGCCACGGATGACTGTCACAAAATGTTTCTGGCAGCCCGAGCCCTGAGAGTTACTGACTACACACCACCATTCACTGTACACAGCTCTGAAGGACACTTTGTCGGGACAGACTAGGAAATGGTTCAAGGAGCAGATCACGGACAACGATGATGAGCCCTTGCACCCGTTCTCAGGAGACACCAGGCCATTACTAATAAAAATTAACACAGCAGAAGTTGAGAAAGCACTTAAAGCCCTGAAAAATGGACGTGCATCTGGACCGAATGGCATGAGCATTGAAATATTCAAATATGCTAATGACATTATCTAAAAACCGATCATGCACCTAATGAATTCAGCTTTTCTGCACCACGTTCCCATTGATGCTGTAGGCCAAGGCACCCTTATCATACTACCAAAACCCAAGAAGCCACCTGGCCCACCAGCAAATCTGCGGCCCATTGCACCCTCAACAGCATACGGAAAATCTTATCCAATGTTACTCTATGCCGCATCCGAGGCAAGATCGAGGCCGTCACCGGATCATGTCAAGGCGGGTTCAAACCTGGACGCAGATGCGCAGACATTGTATGGGCTCAACGCATGCTTGTGTCGGTAGCCATCTCTAAACAATGGAATTTCCACAAAATAGGCATTGCTATGTCACTGGTTTTCGACACAATTAAACGGTCAAAGATCCTAGATGTACTACACCAGGCCAGTTGCAATGAAGATGAGCAACGACTAGTGAGTCTACTGCTTGGAGACACCAAGCTGGGAGTACGAGTCAAGTCAGTGAGCGGCTGTGAGTATGAAACATCAATCGGCTCCTCACAGGGAGATAGTGCATCTCCGGTCCCTTTCACCTGTTACCTTGTTGCTGCACTAAAATCCGTGCGGGAAATTTCCACAATACGCAGCCGCCAGTGTCAATACTGGGTATGCCGCTAGAGATGGAATATGCCGACGATGTGGACTTCATAGACGAGGAAAAGATACCCCCCTATGCACTTCTCCCAATAGTTGTAAGCTAACTAAAAATGGAGAACCTCTTTATGAATGAATCCAAAACTAAGTTCACCCACATATACCTATCTACAAAGCATGAAGCTAAAGAAAATGACGACCCAGTCCGTGGCGGGAACCATGTCGGAAAAGTACAATCCTGTGCTCACTGCTTTGCAGTACTGCTGGCATTGCTGCATGCTGCGTCATGGGGAACATAGCTTTCCAGTCCTTCTGGAACATAGGGATTCGTAGATCACAGGTGCCCTTGATATAAAGGCTACGTTTATACAATGCAACCTGTGTATCCCTGATGCTGTATAGCTGTAACAGCTGGGTAGCTCCAAACGCAGCTCTAGACAAACTCGAGGCCTGCCACCGCAAATACCTACGCACCATCACTGGACACCGATGGCCAGGCAGCATAAAATGCACTATACAAGGTGTATAACACGTCGCCGCTGTCTGTAAAAGTCGCCCAGCAAGAGGGTCCATATTTTGTCATGTGTTAAGGATACCAGAAGATACACCAGCACAGAGAGCCTTGGAGTTCGCCCTACTCAGAGCCAGCAAATACAAAACCAGGAGAGGCCGGCATTGCATAAATCTGATAAGTGTGCTACGAGGTGACCTCAAGAAAGCAGGACTCGGTACACTCAAGTCAAGAATGGACCCGAGAAGCTAAGGATTTGGGCTGAGAACAAGACACAGTGGGCAAAAGCGAAGAAGGACTGATTGCAGCTGTATGATGTGTTTACTACTACAGCCGTAGAATACTGTAATCATACATCATACAGTTCAGACTGACTGCAACACTGCGATTGCGAAAAAAATCAAACAAACAAGTCAGAACTATTTCTAGAGTGATTTCAGAAACAAAAATAATAATGCGTTTTCTGGAACAACCTTTGAAAAAGATATGAGGTGCGGGTTAAAGGCACATTTTTTAGAAAATAGGTTAATTAGAAAAAAGCAGCTAAATACCATTTATGGAATTCTGGCGGGAACCAATTGGTGACGAAGTTGAACCCACGCCCTCTGGTGTACGCTGAGCGAATAAATAATATCCGCTATAGCCGGTCATATAAGCTCAGTTATATTCACGCTAAGCTGGTTAACCACTGCGTCCTACAGGTAAATACTTTCTAGTCTTAAAACAATTTGACTGAAAGCCATTGTTTCCAGGCACACGAATGCCAACATATTCAGTAGGCATCATATTGCGACCTTGGACACCAGCAGTGTATTTTGAAATCATTTTGAGCGAAACTTTTTGCTTCCACCAGAAAAATATAACGATTTATATTTAAATATTTATATTCAAATATAACGTTTTCAAAAGGTTCAATGGTGAATTAGCAATAGCGATTTAATCTCTCTACATAGGCGCCTATAGAGAATACTATTCATACCGCTTACAAAACTATATTCATGTGCGATTTAGTTATATTCATGTAGGCCTATGCTGTACACCTGCACACACAGTTGACCCACGGTCCAATGACACTCACTTGGCAGATCTTCCTTCATCACGGCCGGCACATATTAGACCTCTACACGTCTATACACACATCTAGCTAATTAAAAAAAGTATGTCCATCACAGGCTATTTGATGGCATTTTACAAAACCTTGTGGACAATTCCGAATTATAGAATTTCACGTTTTTATCTATGGCCACCGAATAACGGTTGTTTTTTCTGGATACATAAATAAATATATAATAATCTATACATTTGTAAATATATAATAATCTATGCGTTTGTAAATACATAATAATCTATACATTTGTAATTCTCCTTCGATCAATACTTACCATTCTATTACTTCTGATAACAAGCTATCCTGATAGTTGGCTCTATGAATCTAGACTTAGTAAGCTTTACTGGCTCCTGGAACCGGGTACCCGGTCCCAACAAACATGTACCTTTCTGCCAGTGAGGATCATTCTTGTTTCCATAGCAACAAAAGCACACATGCCTTTGCATTTGGGGATATCTTAGTTGAATTTAAAGTTTTTCTAAGTCATTTTCTGTGCCTGTGGTAGCTGTTTTTCGCTTCAAGGATTATCGGATTATCATGGAAGGAGCCGTTGAATCTCAGGTCGTATATTTCCATGTTATTCCATAGTTGTAAAAAGACTTAGGTCTATAACATATCATCTGTGTCGCATGTTCCAATTTCTGACCCCGAATCTGGGACGTGTGTTAACAACGAAATATGCCAGATTGGTCGCCTTCCTTTATCCCAACAGGCGATCGGCAGATATGAAATGGGTGTTGGCTATACGGTGTGTTTAACACGAAAGTCGGCTGACGTCATTCTCCGTATTATCCGAGCGGGTGATGTCACACCCGGGTTTATTCTCGGATTTTTATGTGAAGAAAATGTTTCATTCATTCGCGCATCTTGTTCTGGGTGCTGCGTACTATATTTGTACCAGAAAAACTTTGGAATTTTCAAGTTTTGCGTGTTATCACGATCTGTTTGCAATGATCCATGGTTTCAAAATTCTTGATCAAGATGTGTGGTCTGCGGTTTTACCGTGTTTTATAGCAGTTTGTTTACATTTTGTTGTTTTCTTCACATATCGTTTTGGCCTTCGTTTGAGAGTATAATTTAAAATTTATTGTTAAATATACCACGAATGCTATTCGATATGGTTCCTGGTTCCGTTTATACATCCGCCAGGATCAGTATATGGGTGTATTCATGTCCGCTTCGGTCTTGTCGTCATAATCAATACGATCTTTGCTGTAGCCTTGTGGGGTGAGGTGCTGGAGGGTTACAACTTATTTATGGTCAAAACCTTTGAAAATAATTTGTCTGCCTTCCATTATTGTTTCTTACCGCTTGCTTACTTTAGGTTTTGTGCTTATTGTATAGGCCAAGCCTACCCCGCCATCTTGCCCAGAGTGCCACAAGTTCGTCAAGGTAATTTATAAAGAGCATGTCTGTTACCGTTGTTCTCTGTGTAATATCGATAATAGGTGTGACATATGTTCAGTGTGGCCGGTCGATATGCAGAAGAACTTGCCAGGGTCTGACGTGGGGTCAGGCGGTCTGAAAGTAAATCGTGGAGCGTGCGTTTCGGCCCCTGGGGCGCTCCACATCTGTAACCGGAGGCTTCGGAGATGGAACCTCCGGCATGGTTTGGACCTGCTATGCAAGGCTTCTTGCATAGCGTCCTTCCCACGCTGGTGTCATCCCTGATGCCAAAAGTTGTAAGGCAGTCTCTTCCCATGCTTGGTATGGACCCTATCCTTGGACAGGGTTCTGGACTGGCTATCGAAGGAGCCATCTCGTATGGCTCGCTGGCAGTCACGTCGGGCTCCGGCCTGAATGTTTCTGTCTCTCTGCGGCCACCTCCTGGTGGTCCAGTAGCGGTGGCCCGTCCATCAGGCATGGGGGCCGTTCGCCAGAGCGGCTCCAGTGACTCCTCATCTGATGACGACTCTTCGAGGCCGAGGAGGAGAGATTGTTACGGCCTGAGATGCTGCGGGTGGAGAGCATGGTGGTCGATTCCGTCCTCGACGGAACCGCCCTCCATCTGTCTGGCTTGGTGCAATCCAGGACAGTCGCTCCGCCGGTGGTTGAGGCCACTCTGGTACCGGGCACCCATCCAGTGCTGGTTGGTTTGCCGCCATCCGACACGGTGACGGGTGTTGCTGGCCAGGCTGGACACATGCCTATCTAGCCTGGTCCAGCGGCCACGCGTGGGGTGATGTTGGCGCCCATGTATGGCCACGGTTCCATAACTGCTACGGATCCGCTATGTAATAAAGAATTCCATGGGGTGGCGGCGGAACCGTGCAGTACTGGTGAGTCTCTGGCATGCCAGCGATGGCTCCTAACCGGAAGGCCATTACTGGTAGAACCGTGAATACGTCAATGGGTGACGTATTCACGGAAGTGTCCTTTTCGGAGACAGACTTGTCCGAGTTTCTGGCTTGGCTGGTGGACCCGTCTGTGGTTTCGGCCATGGCCGAAGAGGATACACCCCGTCCGTCGGTTGCATCGATTAGGACGGGGGTCCTGCCTGCGGCTCGGATCCAGTCAATCGGACTGGATCCAAGGTTTAAGGGGTTACTAGATGCTATTTATAGCAAGCAACTCCTGACCAAGGCCTAGCTCCATGCGACCTCCAGGGAGGTGCGGGCGAGATGTTGTATTCCCCGTGGGGAATATGACAAATATGGTGTGGTTCCAGCGGTCGATGAAGATGACCGCTGGGTACTTGGAGTCCAGAGTGGTGGAGTGGGTGGTCCTACCCCGGCGCGTGTGGACAAGTCCCAGGTACACCATGAGGAACTCCTGCCCCTATGCGATGAGCGGGTGAGAGCAGCAATGAGTGCTGTGAATCACTCGTATTGCCTTCTTCAGTTGGTGTGGGCTGAAGTGGGGGAAGGCCACCCTGTGTCACCTGTGGCGCTATCATACGTTAATGACCGCTTGGTGCTGTCTATGGACGCATTGGCAAGGGTGCAGGCGCGAGTGACGAAAAGTTCAGGAGGCAGATGGTCCTTGACCATATGCGTCCAGCTACCGCCGTTAGGGAGCATTTGCTTGGAAGACCTCTGACTGGCCCTAGCATCTTTGGTGGCCAAGCGCGGGCCATCTTGGAGGACACCGCCAATATTGCGCAGAATCGGTTGGCTGTTAATCTACAGCTAGAACTAGTGCGACAAGTGCACGCACTAGGTGCTGTAGCTAAACCGCTGACCGGACAACCTTCTTCCAAGAAGCAAAAGAAGCATAAAAGCAAGGCGAAAGAAAGCCAAGCCTGCTTCTTCTGCTTCTGCTGGGTCTTCACAGCCGCCTCCAGCGAAGAAGGCGTAGAAAGTTGCTACTGATCGCCCGAGAGGCGGGAAGAGCAAGGGGAAGGGTAAGGGTAAATCCTCAAAGTGCTGAAAGAAGGGAGCTGATCGTACCTGAGGGTATGATAGCTCCCTTCATATCTGCCTGGACCGCGCCTGTGCGACAGGAACAGTGGTGCCAGTTAGACCCGACAAGCCAAGATCAAAATGGTTCTCTCTCTCGTCAAGAGAGAGAGAGAGAGAGAGGGTGTGTGTGTGTGTGTGCGGATCACGAGCCAGACACCCGCGTTAGGCATCAATGCACATATAGTGGGTGGAAGGCTCATGCGTTTCATCAAGGCTTGGCAAGGTGTGACGTCAGACAGTCTGGTCCTGGGATGGTTATCCCAGGGGTACATGCCGGAGTGGTGGGATTTTCCACCACAAAATCTGTCTTTATCACCTGTCTGGACACCCGTACCAAGGGAACCAGACAAGGTAGAAGCCATTCAAAACGAAGTGTCAGGTTTGCTTCTGAAGGGAGAAAGAAAACCAGCAAACCAGAACACTCCAGGCTTCTATTCAAACATGTTCCTTGTCCCCAAGAGCACAGGGGCTGGAGACCCATACTCAGTCTCAGGCCATTAAATTGGTTTATCCATACGCCTCGGTTTCAGATGGAAACTCAGAGGTCCGTAATGGCAGGATTGGGGAAAGGAATGTGGTGTGTGTCAATCGATCTGAAAGATGCATATTTCCACATTCCAGTGAACAGGAGTTGTCACAGGTTTCTGAGATTCGCGTTTCAGAATTAGGTATGGGAGTTTGTAGTACTCCCATTCAGCGTGTCGACATCTCCACGGGTTTTCACCAGAGTGGTCCTTGCAGTGACAGCGTTTCTCAGAAGAGACAACGTGGTGCTTCACACCTACATAGATGATTGGTTTATCAAGGCGGACACGCCAGCCATGTTAGAAGTGGATACTGCTCTGACTCTGAAGTTACTTTCAGATCTAGGCTGGACAGTCAACAAAGAGAAATCCAAATTGACACCCACTCAACATTTCGTTTATTTGCGGATGCAATTCGATCTCGAGGAGGGCAGGATTTACCAATCAGAGCCCAGAGTAGTGTCTCTGTTAGCCATCCTCAAGACTTTTCGATTGGGAAACCACATTCAGGTGAGGTGGTTTCTTCAGATGCTGGGCATGATGGTCTCCATGGAAGCAGGTAATCCCGTATGCTGCTCCCATGCGAAGACTTATCCAGTTGTATATGATGTCTCTGTGGAAACAGAGAACAGAACCCCTGTCGAAGCTGGTGCCAGTTTTTGAGCCAATAATGTCGAATCTTGTATGGTAGAGAAAACGTCAGACTCTCCTGGTTGGAGTTTCGGTACACCTACCCCGCCCCCAGCTGTCCGTGTACACGGATGCATCGCTGGAGGGGGGGGGGGCGCCTGCCTGTGAGAACACCAGGTCTCGGGCGCATGGACTCTCCAAGAGAGCCAGCTGCATATCAATATGTTGGAAATGATGGCAGTGGAACTGGCGTTGGAAAAGTTTCTTCCAAATGTCATGGGTAAGGTGATATTGATACGGTCGGACAACTTGACAGTAGTATCATACAGAAATCGCCAAGGCGGGACAAATTCACCCACATTGTGTATGGAGGTGTGGCACTTGATATAATGGTGTAGGAATTACTCAGTTGTTTTGAAAGCAGCTCACAATCCTGGGCGGTTGGACATTCTGGCAGATGCTTTGTCTCGCAGACAGAGGATTCTGCTGACAGAATGGTCTCTCAACCCTCCAGTTCTTCACAGGATCTTCGAGAATTGGGGCACACCCAACGTGGACTTGTTCCCCACAAAGGAAAATGCTCAAATCATCACTTATGTCTCTCGGATTCCAGATCCAAATCCTGTCGATACAGACGCTCTGGCGCTAAGCTTGAGAGGGATGCACGCCTACGCGTATCCACCCAGCATTCTTCTGCCGAAGATTTTGGTGAAGATCAGAGAGGAGTCGTGCCTGATCCTGCTAATAATGCCATTTTGGCTCAGCAGGGCGTGGTTCACGGATCTTCTGGATCTGCTGGTGGACAATCCAGTGCAATTAGACTAGATTCCGAACATAATCTCCCATGCCAAGGGACGCTTCGTACACGAGCGTCCCGAAATGTTCAAATTGACTGTGTGGATGTTATCAAACAACGTTCCATGTTGGAAGGTTTTTCTTGACAAGTTGCGAAATGCATCGCAACTGCGAGAATGAGGTCAACCTGCAAGTCATATAGCCACAAGGTTAACAAATTTGCAAACTAGTGTGAATGAAATGGTATTGATACTTTTCAATTCACTATTCAGCAAATAGCAGACTTTCTCCGTGAGCTGTTCTTTTCAGGACTAGCTCCTGTCACAATTGCTGGATACAAGTCAGCTTTGGCATCAGTTATCCATTGTCTAGCCAACAGGGATAGTCCATAGTTGGCCCAGTTAAATGTGATCGTGAAGGGAATGTGCAATCTCCGACTGAGACACTCGGTAGTCATTCCAGCCTGGAGTCTATCTTGAGTGCTTAATGTACTGGCCTTTCGAACCCTTGGGTTCGGCTAGTCTAAAGCATTTGACTCTAAAGGCGGTCTTTCTATTGGCAGCTTCCTCAGCGAGAAGGTGCAGTGAGATCCACGCGCTTTCAGCAGAGAGGGCCCGATTTATTGTCTCCGGAGAGGGTATGTGTCTACTGCCAAGAGCAGAGTTTATGTCAAAGAATCAATCTTTGAAATATCCCGGTACACCGATCATTATACCGAAGCTCACTAGGTTTGATCGTGATACCAGTGTCTGCTGGCCAGTCCGTGCTTTGACTAAGTACAAAAATGGACAGACTCGTTACGGTCGAAGGATAGACATCTGTGGATCTGCCATAAGAAGCCATATGGCTCCGCATCCATGGATTCTATCTGTCGTTGGGTAGTGGAATGCATCCAAACTACCCAGGAGCAATGCACAAGGGCACACGATGTTAGAGGAATAGCCGCCTGACTGCCCTTTACAATGGTGTTCCATTAGAGGACATCATGGCTGTTGCACAATGGTGTTGTGAGTCCTCTTTCACGGATTACTATATGAGGGATGTGTCAGTCTCCGCCAATCCACTCGCTTTAGCTGTTTTGAAACGTTAGTTAAACGGCCACCCTATTCTTCTCCCTTTCGGTACTTGAAAAAGCAAAAGTTAAGGAACAGACATGGTCAAGCAAGAAGATTACAACCAAATTGTGTCACGGATGGTCGAACAAGTGCTTGGTTGAAGGCTCACGTCTGAAATCCTATAATCATAAGGTAATTCAAGTTTGAGAGCTTTTTGTATTATGTTTATATATCATGATCATTCATATTATATATGCATGCTCATTCCCAGGCTAATATATGCAAAGAGCAGTTAACCCTCTTAGCATATTCGTGTTTCAGGTAAGATGCATGTTCGTGAGTTCACTCACTTTTTCTTGGGAGAAAGAAAATGGGGGTGGGGGGAGGGCGGTGATGCGAATGTGATTCGGTCTCTAAAACTTGATGGCCCTTTTAGGTCTCAGTGTGTCAAGTTTAAGTCTAGGATCTTTCTTAAGAAGCAATTGATGGCTTGCCCCTTCCCACCAGATTACTGTTTAAATCTGGTGTTATCAGAAGTAATAGAATGGTAAATATTGATCGAAGGAGAATGAAGGAAATTTCAATTTCCCTTTCTCCGAGATCTAACAATATTTACCATTCTATTACAGACCCTGCCTCCCAGCCCCACGGAGGCAAGCCATAGGTATTCTCTTGTTTGGTAGCTATGCAAACAATAGAGCATCACTGGCAGAAGGGTACCCGTTTGTTGGGACCGGGTACCCGGTTCCAGGAGCCGGCAAAGCTTACTAAGTCTAGATTCCTAGAGCCAGCTATCATGATAGCTTGTTATCAGAAGTAATAGAATGGTAGGTATTGTTAGATCTCGGAGAAAGGGAAATTGAAATTTCCTTCAATACATAATAATCTATACATTTGTAAATACATAATAATCTATACATTTGTAAATACATAATAATCTATACATTTGTAAATACATAATAATTTATACATTTGTAAATGTATACCAATCTATACATTTGTAAATACATAATGATCTATACATTTGTAAATACATAGTAATCTATACATTTGTAAATACATAATAATCTATATATTTGTAAACATATACTAATCTATACATTTGCAAATACATAATAACTATGTGTAACCTACAATTACATACTTTCAAATGCTTCAATGCCACGTATTTGATACCTAATAATTTAAAAGAATTATCTTCAAATTACAATGACTGATATGCTTACTGATGGTAAGGGAAAGTGTGTATAAATCAACTAATTCAACAATCCCATGCGAATTAATCAACCATATCTATAATGTTAAGTACATGCGAATGGTCAGATAAACATGTCATTTATTATTTCATAAAGTATTGTGCATGGAATGTGACGAAGTGATGACGCGAATAGTAATGTGTAAAAATTGAAAACGCGTTACCAGATAATTATGAAATGAATCTAGCAATGTATTCGCGTCTACTACTACATTAAAGCAGTATTCGTGTGATTCATGGTATGACGAAGAGGGTCAGCTTTTGCTAAGACTGGCATCTGCACATCTTTTACAACGCATTAATAAAGAAACCTCCTTATGTCTGAGATGTGGAAATATCTGTAAAACAGATTTATTATTTGTGTAGTTCTTGGAATAATGTGGCACGTGTTGAATGGCAGATTTCTAATGGTAAAATGGGAGTATGTATTATTACTGTATTCTGCGGCTGTAGTAGTAGAAACATCATACAGCTGCAATCAGTCCTTCTTCGCGTTTGCCCACTGTGTCTTGCCCTCAGCCAAAATCCTTAGCTTCCTCAGGTCCATTCTTGACTTGAGTGTAACTGAGTCCTACTTTATTGAGGTCAGCTCGTAGCACGCTTAGCAGATTTATGCAATGACGTCCTCTCCTGGCTTTGTATTTGCTGGCTCCGGGTAGGGCGAATTCCAAGGATCTCTGTGCTGGTGTCTCTTCTGGCATCCTTAGCACATTGCCAAACATGGACCATCTTTGCTGGGCGACTTTTACAGACGGCGGCCACGTATTACACATCTTGTGTAGTGCATGTTGGAAATTTTGCTGTCTGGCCATCGGTGTCCAGTGATGGCGCGTATGTGTTTGCGGTGGCATGCATCGAGTTTGTCTAGAGCTGCCTTTGGAGCTGCCCAGCTGTTACAGTTATACAGCATCAAGGATACGCAGGTTGCATTGTATAGATGTAGCCTCTTTATCAAGGGCATCTTTGATCTACGAATCCATAGCTTCCAGAAGGACTGGCAAGCTATGTTCCCTATGACGAAGCGTACAGAAATGTCAACAGTACTGCAAAGCAGTGAGCCCAGGATTGTACTTTTCCTTCATGGTTCGCCGCCACGAAGTGGGTCGTCATTTTCTATAGTTTCATGCTTTGTCGATAGGTATATATTGGTGAACTCTGTTTTGGGTTCCTGGATGTATTAACAGATATATAATACCACCACCAAGCCCACACACACTGCCTCCAAACACCCCACCCACCCCTCCCCCACCCACACCCTCTCCCCAGAGATTGTGAATACTTTCCAGAAGGACTCATATCATACGCGGAACACTTTATATATTTAAGGACACGTTTGTAATATATATCTTTGCGTCATACACCGACACACCAGCACAAGACAACCACAGTCGTCGTGCATATTAATAGTCCACAATGTGTAAAGATCTGCGTAGAAAAATGTAATCAACTCTGCCAATAAGGTAACCACAAATTCCATTGGGTAAGGTAATATACGAAATAATAACGAAAAACAGCCATTGGGTCTATCATATTCGCATGCAAAGGGTGGGGTAGGTGAAGCAAAGAGCAACCTTCGGGACGTTGAGCCAATTCAAAGACGATAACGTTGTAAAATTAATGGATTGATAAGAACCGAAGTCATTGCAGAAATGAAAACTTGTGAGCTGTCGATCAATGAAAGAAAGAATACCAAAGTTGCTACCCAACAGCAGAGGTTCAAGCCGAGATAAATTCATCATATGGGCAAATAAAGTAGCCAGACTTTGGAAAGTCGATGGAAGAGAATAATCTTCATTCACAATGCGAGAGAAATTGATGTATTCCTGTTTAATCACTCTCGCTAAGATTCCACACCCCAGTTACGGCATTCAGTTCAGACCCATGGACTATACCTCAGCTCCCTGACAACCAACCACTCAGGGCATTGATGTAAAGTCACATGATAATGCGCAACAATGTCAGAGTAAATTCTGGAAATGCTGCCTAAAACATCACGATCTTTCTGCCCGTCGGTACAAGATGTGTATTGTAGCTCGCCGGGCGGTGTCGGCCTGTTCTGATGCCTCATGTCGACTCGCCGCACTGTAAGTGCACGACGAGTGATGACACTGGTTAGCATCCGGTCTCGGGGTGACGGACCTTGAACGAGACTGCTCTGTGGAAACAAATACCGGCTCCTAAGGCCGGTGGAAATCAATCATTCCGGTGGGGTCGTCCGACCATTGCCGCGAACGTTAAACACAACGGTCTCATCCCAAGAGTTTGTGTCACCAGTATGCCTGTCCATAGCAATTTCGTGATCTATGGACTTACAAGATTTGATTCGGTGACCAAAAATATAAGTCTATACAACGTGTTTACCTAAAATATGCTAGATAAAAATACAATAAGAGCATACGAAAATACAAGACATAGAAGCAGGTAGATGAACTTTTAAACATGGGGCTCCCGCAGGTACCACACAGACTCGGAGGTCCGCAGAGGTATCCCCACAAGGGAGGCTCCCGTACACGAGACATAGCTATTTAACTTAATATAAGTTATTATACCCCTAAGCTGAAAGGAAGAAGAATATCTCAGACGAAAAGTGATGTTCCTCACGCGGGCACTACTCCTAGTGCAAGTTAGGGTGAGGAGTATTATACTGGCATGGACCGTCATCGCTGAATACTTGCGAGAGGCAAGGGCTTCGCGCGGGCCACCGTCTCGGGAATGTGCTGCCACAGCTTAAAGCGGGAGAGGAGTAGCAGGCAAAAATGGGCCCACTCTAATATTCCAAACAAAAATGCTGTAGTAAGAAAAGACCATACCTAGTGAGATTATGACTATAGGTGTGCGTACTGTTTTACGTGAAGACGGGACGGAAGATTCCCGACAGATTCCTTCGTCACCGTCTTATGTAATTTCTAATATGCTGAGTTAGTAGTTGCCTCTTTATTTCTGCGGCCCTTCTGGTCTACTTAATCCTTAGAATTAGTTTAGGCCACAACTGGCCGATAACTACCTAGCTATTAGACACAGCTGTCATAGAGAACAGATTCCCGAGGACATCAATACTGCAGACAGCGCTCATACATGTTACTTAGCAGGATCTCCGAACTGGGTGAGAATCCGGACATTCCGCGTTGCAACCACATGAAACATTACAGGACATGGTTTACAATTCACGGAAGCATTGTTAGGCCATATCTCCTATCGTTATGGTGGGGGGGGGGGGTAGAGAGACGGATGCACACTGTGAATGTCCTTCCCGTAAGGGCGTGGGAGATCTAAATATCATGCCCAGACATTTAAACAGAATTCGGTGAGCATACCTATCTCACCCGTCACCGGGTCCTAAGGAGCTAACCATTTAACCTGACGTTAGGTTTGTACACAAGTAGCCAGTTTTGTACTGCGGTGCGGGAGGATTGTCAATAAATATAATAATAATTAAAACATATGTTTTCGCAGTGCTTTCCTACATTGGCTTAAAGTACTATCTACTAACTATCCGAAGTTACACGGGAATGTGTATGTGATACCGCACCATAGCCATCACTGCTCAGAAACCCCAATAGTTTTCTAGAGTCGGATCAGCCCATGGTGCGGACAGGGACGTCTAAACAATTAAGAAGCCACAAGCCTAAGAGGAATGTGAAGAGAGACACAGTCTTGGAGTTATGAGTCTTACCGGAGTGCGGGGCTGGATTATCGCACTCCCGGAAGAGAAGAATATATGTAATGTAATGAAGAAAGTGTCTCTAATCATTTTGAACATATCCTATCGAGCTAAATAGAAAAGGATTAGTCGGTAGCATGGTCAGCGACCTCAGTGGAAAATTGTTGGAGGTGGGAGAAAATGCTGCATGTATAGATGTTGCTGCATAGTGTTCCCTACATGCACTGCATTCCTATATTTTTTATACTTAAGCAAAACAAGTTAACGGATGGCCACTGGCCATATACATACGTAATCTAACCAGAACAAACAATACGGTGGCAATGATTAAGATATATATATATAGTAATACAGGTTGACGGACCTACTATAGTGCGGTTAGCAACACATTAAGGAAAATGAAAATAACAATTTAACAAATACAGAAATTATCACTCTTGGTCCTAAGACCATTATTGCTCCTTTTAGTCATTGGAACCGTTAGTACGGGTACGAGATAATTAACAAAACCTATATAGAGAAATAATTAAACAGTGAAGCATAGTTACTTGAATACTTGGTAGTCATTCCCAAGTTAGGCTACCATGTCACTGAAATTGGCACGCAGATCTGTGGTCGATGTGAGATGATGCGCTCTCCGGAAGCTGGAAAGTTCCCACAGGGTGGTTCCTGCAAGCTGTTTTCCGCAAACAAGAGTTCCGCAAGAACACTCTTAGTGGGGGTGGGGGGGGGGGCATCGCACAGCACTGTAAGCCTATTCAGAATGTCCAAGGAGCAGTCAGCAAAAGATACGATAGTACTACGTGGTGAAGAAAGTTCCCATACACTGATGGTACGGATGGAAAGTGTAAACAACCCGATCACTAGCGGGGGTTGTCAGATGCGGATGAAGATACAAAACAAAGCATCACAGTGCTGGGTACGTCAGCCAGCTCTGAAGATGCACCGGGCACAGGTCACTTGCTACGGTCGAAAGTCGAAAGAGCCTACACGATTAGTGTGGCAGCATTTGAAATACCACTTTTAGGCGTAGCCGCCAGATCCGGCAAGTCATCCACCGAAGAACATCCTGCCTCTACATCTGTAGATTCACATTATCAGGCCGCAACGGCCTCACCGCAAGTTTGTGTTCCGATTGTAGATGTTGTATTCGTGAACGTTTTAATCAAAAGTTTCCAAACTACTCCCGTAAAAGGGGAGTTACAAAATTGTTTTGGTGCGGTGGGTTGGAAACTGTACTCTACGGAATAAAAACCCGACGCATAGCGAATAAAGATGTGTGTCGCGCTTGAAAATAGTTGGTACAGCTCCAACCTGTTCGGTCCCTGGCCGAGGATGCTCTCGATCACTGAATCGCTTCTCCTTTTATAATCTCCATGACGTCATAAGCGCAGGCTTCATCCAATCATCGTTCGAGCAACAGTCAATCAGTGCATAGCTAATAATAGCGTCGTCGAACGTTCTAGAACATTCTAGAAACTTTTCGTCCACGTGGTTATGACGTCAGGGCAATATTTTGAAGATTATCAAGAAGAGTTTTTCCTGGATAACTCAGCCATTTCTCAACCGATTTTGAAATGGTCTACATATTTAGAAACCCCGTCGAATTATGGTCTTGATTAATGCCAGATTTAACGGGAACAGAAATCAATAAGAATTACTGAGTACCAGCTGTGTACACTATAAGCGCCATCCTATCTATGTCACAGCCATGTGCTCCATGCGCATAAAGCGTTTTAGCGAACTTAGTCGTTTTTCGACACGCTCTCTCTCCCATAGGCCTATATACGCGTATAGCTCTACCCAGAGGGGCGTGTTCAGAAAACGAATCCTAGATGGGCGGCGCGTACCCAGCTTAGCTGGTACGGCCGGTACCCGACCGGTCGATTCGAACTACACCAATCCCTCCTGGTTTGACATCCGTGGCAAACGATCGCGCATGCCGGATCGACGCATGGATGTACGCTAGGCAGGAATCATAAACTTCCCGGGTAGGCGCGTGGCAGGAGAGGAGTAGTGACGCATAGACGCATATTCAAGAGACAGAGCACATAGGGGTGCCAAGAGGAGGGGGAGGCATACTTTTAGTTTTCAACCCTTGACCTGGAATTATTTTTCCAGGCCTTCCTTTTTTGTGTTCTTTTTATTATTAATATTACGGTGCATGCTATAACTTTATTTAGTATATGATCCTAAGCAATAGCTCGCATGGGTGTTCCTGTTAGTGCGGATAATCATAATCTCCGCAAAGAACACTCAAGCTCCAACGTACCACAATTTAAGTTTATAAATATATATAAAAATATAATAACAAAAAGACAAGGTATATACAAATTACCTATGTAACATACCCTTATGAGGTATGTTTTTATTAATCACACCGAATTACTTGCATAACCCGGGTAAATAAAGGGGCATGCAACACGTATCACCAAGTATTATTATTATATATACAGCTGTGCAAAAGTTAAGCACCACCCTATTTTTACGCACATGCGAGGGTATATTCATGTGCTATGAAGAAAGCAATAGCATAAACATTTATGTACCCATCCATCTTAGTGCAAGAGGTAATAATGCAACTAGAGGAATGCTGATTATGATGGTGGGGAAAGACTGTATGTTTTTGTTTGAACTTGAAAACGAGGCCTGAATATGGTTACGTTGACACAACTGACAACTATTGCCCTACAGTTGACACACGTGGCTAGATTGTCATTAATGGTGTCTGAAAACGAAGTTTAACATCTGTGCACGAGTTTGAGACTGTCATTATTAATACCGGGTATATCCACCTTGTGCCTGGATGACGGCCTGGACACGACGTCTCATGCTGGTCACCAACCGACTGATACGCCATTGTGGTATTCGTTGCCATTCAAGATGGAGTGCGTCTGTTAATTCCTGTAGGTTCTGCACAGGAGGATCCCTCCTTCTCACCATGTTTCCCAGAATGTCCCAGATATGCTCAATAGGGTTCATGTCAGGGCTCCTTGCAGGCTATGGTAGGGTTTCGATGGCATTCTGGCGGAGGTATTCATGCACAGCTCTAGCACGATGTGGTCGGGCGTTGTCATCCATGAATATAGGGTGGGTTCCAGGTGCATGATTTACAAAATGAGGGACCACAACTCTATCCAGTATGGAATCTTGATATCTTTGTCCATTTAGTGTTCCAGGTACAGTCAACAGATCCAGCTTACAATCAAATGAGATGCACCCCCATATCATAACGGAACCTCCACCAAATGGAACTTCTTCCATGATGTTACGTTGGTCGTACGCCGTGCGTCTGGACCTCCATACACGAGTTCGACCATCTGTGGCATGAAGCAGGAACCGACTTTCATCGGACCAGTGTACCCGTCTCCAGGATCTCATGTTCCAGTGTCTTCTTTCGTTGCACCACCTCAGACGCTCCTCTTTGTGGTGTGCAGTGAGGAGAGGACGTCTGACAGGTCTCCTGGCTTTCATGCCAGCAGCATACAGTCTCCTTTTGACGGTAGACATTGACACTCTATTGCGCGTTTCCCATTGCTGGCTGAGCACTCTGCTGTTGGTGAATGGAGATCTCCTAACAAGGCGTACTAGGGCTCGATCATCACGGGCAGTAGTCTTCTTCGGTCTTCCAGATCTAGGCCTGTCCTTCACCTCGTTAGTTTGCCCATGTTTTGCAATCAAACGACTGATTACAGTATGGTTAATGTTCAGCTGTCTGCCAATCTCTCTGCATGACATACCAGTGGTATGCATGCCTATGATTTGCCATTTCACACGATCACTTAACCTTCGTCTTGCCATAGCGGTTCACAATCAAGAGCTAATTCTCTCTGTACAAATAAACCACGGTCATGAACACAAAATTCCTAATCTTGTCGCCTAAATCTGTATGTAATGTTCTACACCTCAAACTGGACTTTTACATAACTGAACACGTGTGCTGTTTCCCGCCACGCACGGACATCAAGCGGCGTGAAGTCATGCATGCATGTGCATTTCGTACTTGGAATTATATCAGCTAACGCGGGGACAAAAAGTATGGCAGCCTAGTTGTACCATCATGTTTATACGTTCTATTGTTTTTGCTGGTGCTTAACTTTTGCACAGGTGTATATATGCACGCACAATTACACATATGCACACGAGCTCTGTGGCGAATAACTAGAACAAGCTAAACTAGTTAAAATTAGAAATTAAAATTACTGTAATTTATGCTGCAAATTAACCCTTTATTGACCAACATTGGTCAATGAATGAAATGTTTACTCAATGGCCATCTGCGAGCCAACGGGAGACTATTACAGAAAACTTACCACCGGAAAGGCTGGCACGGTTATCGAGCCATTTATCTAGTGGTAAATCCTTAAAAAACCAGTCCCCGCTCGATAAACAAATCGGCATCCCTCAAGACCACTGCCCCGATGTTGTCTGCTTTCGATATGAAAGGGTTAAATGGCAGGTGTCAATTAAAATACTATTATGAACATACAAAATAGGAGTAATGTGTTTTATATTGTCATTCTAAACTTAAAATTGCTGTCATATATTAGCAAAATAACAAGCCATGGTAAATAATGGTATATAATTGATTTGCACCGCACACTTTACTTCATCCCATCTCCTCTTTCTCTCGCTTCCACCTGCCTGTACACCTCCGCACGTACGCAACCACCCCAACACCACACACCCACCCCACCAGCCCCGCAAACACCCACGCACACTCGGTCGTTCGCACTCGCTCACACATGCAGGCACGCGTCCCAGCAGGATTCTGTGGTCTATACGTATCTATGGTGTCGTCATATGGAGTGTTGTTTATCACTGCCAAAGCGGTTAAGAGCGCAGATTGCACGGAAGCTGTGCCACTTGTGCCACTTGTGCCACTTTTCTTGGTTTCTTTATCAACGTTAGTATCATTTTGGCCCGTATTGCAGGTACATGGCTGTTAAATTTGGTTTTAAACAATCAACAATTGACTAAACAAATGTACTTTGACCATATGGTTGAATAGTTTGTCTTAATTAACCAGAGTTATGCCCTTATTTAATGGCGCCGACCCTTTATATTCATAGTTCAAATAGATATTTGATTGAAGTAGCGTATCGGCTAAATTTGTTTTTAATCCATCAACAATTGACACAGCACATGCATTTCCCCCATAGGGTTCAAATTCTTAAAAACGACTTAATGAACCAGCCCCTGTATAAGTGCGTGGCCACTCCATATGTATCCCTCGTATAGATGTTCCATAAAGAAAACTTTCTGCCAAATTTTGTTTTAATCCGTTTATAAATGTCGTTTATAAATCCCCCTTTAGTTTTCACATTTCCCGCCATTTCATAATTCATACGCATAATTTATTTTTTGACATATCATGCCTTATCCCTTTCGTGACGAAACCGGCCAAAACCGGCCTCGGTAGTGGTTTTGAGTAGTGTCCATTTACAGGCCAAGAGAAGACTATTTTGAAATTTGACCGCCGCAATGACTGGCCCGGTAACCGAGCCAGTCATTACAGTGGTGAAATTTCATAAATAGTCTTCTCTTGGCCTGCAAATGGACATTCAATAAGTAAATTTTTTAATTTTTTGAAAAGATTTAGTCGTTAAAGGGTTAATGCACCTTATATTTAACAACTATCTTAATTTAGCAGCTGCTTTTGAGACAATAGAAATACTCTGCTTAACACCGATCCTTATATCAATATGCGCAAAATCCAAAATAGCGATACAGAATACAGATACCGTAGCCGCAATTAAACCTATGGGGGGGGGGGGGGGGGCGGGTGCGCTAAAATAAAGGGAGATAACGCATTCTTAAAATGACTTAGTACCTCACGCTGTGCATACGTTGTGTTAGAGAGGCCCGACCCTTTTTGTCACGCGTCCAGTTTTGCCAATCCTTAACATTTGTAATCACCATTGAATGTATGTTTCGTGTACATATGCTTCGTATGAATCGTGCATTTGTTAAGAAGTTACCGAATAAACTTGAAATTGAATCTTGAAATTGAAAGATTTATTGATTAGAGAATGGACATATGGCGATTTATTGAGCTACTACAAAACGCCCCCCTATCCACCCACACCCACCCCCACACCCTCCACCACCAACCCGCACCCTGCCCCCACCCCCACCCCCGCTCCCGGCTATAAGGATCACGTCTTATCATGCGTCTGGGAGTACATCGGAGATGTAGCTGGCATACGTGCACTTTGTCACATACGCCACGAAGCTGGGCGATTCTATCTGTTTATCGTGAGATTCGATCAATGCGCAATGAAGGCGTGTCCTAAGTCGCTTAGCTTTATCTGCCCCTGGGCCATTGGGCCAATTAAGTACGGAGAAGTGTGCTTGGCTGCAATCAATTCGTGCTATATCCACGCGTTATCGATGAATGATCGCCTAGGGGGTATACTGGCTTTCAAGAGAGACCCCCTGACACACTGACCCTTTACCCTGGGCTAATTTCGGTGCACCGAGTGCAAACAAATAGTCAATAGACATGGTTAGTGAAATGACAAAAGAAAGCGGACACCCCGCACTCGTTATACCAATAAGTGGTGCACAGATTAAGATCACTCTCCCAGCAGACGGCTGACCTACCATTGACCTGAACTTGAATGTCGCTTAAGGATGGTTCTTCCATATTCCCTCTTTAAGAGTCCCGTCGTAGACAGATCAATACTGTAAAAAGAACGTGCGTATATAAAGATGAACTGATGAAATAGTACTTGTATCCATGGCGTGATGTTGAGTAAATAATTATACGCGTATATTCACACCAGAATGCTTGGGCGGGCATGCAGGCGGGCATGCGGGCGGGCATCAATAAGATACTATTGACGGGTGTGAGGGTGGGCGGCTGGGCGGTTGCAAGCGGGTATACATACGATTCTATCGATCTTCTGTCCTAGTTCAATTTCATTTGATTAGCTTTAGCCCTTTGACGCGGGAAGGCCTAACACCAGCATCCTTCATAACTTAATAAGGTGTATATGTGTTATCGCGAGAAGAATTTAATGAGCGCTGTTGCGCTTAATAGCAAGAACTGGCTCCTGGCAAATTTGATTCGAAGCACTACACAGCGTACATGTGTGATGACTCTGAAATTGAAATTCTGCTAAGTTAGGGATCAAATGTTTAAATCAAAATTGATTGGAAATCGTTGATTCAAAGGGTAGCAACAAATTTCACTCAGAATACATTAAAAACAGAAACGATCTATTATTGAGGTAATGGCGCCCTTGTGCAAAAATGGCACACACTTGATAAAAAGGAAACAAGGGTGGTATACTCTCGGTATGTGCGGGGGGGGGGGGGAGTAGATCACTCTGAGGACACACTGACCTGCATTTCCTACCCTTCATACCTTAAGCATACATACACTAAGTTTGATTGCTCTGTACGAAAAGCGCTTAAAACGACAGCCCGGAATAAACATGTGTGACTGACTGACGAACAAACGAACTAACAAAGGAACAATCGCGGCGTATTGAGCTGCTCCTGCATGACCACCTGTCTAATGCAACAGCTCATCATATGTAAACCAGCAACATGCGTGCAATACTCCCGTTGTTCGTGTTTGGGTGAATTTTTAATTGCCACTGTGCCCTTGATATTTGATCTTTTGACTCAAAATTGATCACACATCTTCGGGCCTCCAGACACAATCTTCCAGCAATGTCTGGCCAAGATCCTTCCCGCAACACCAGGGTTTTTTTAAATGGTGTCTTTCATGCACAAGTTTCAAAATATTATTCGAAATATTTTTTTTTATCTGGCGCCGTAGCCTTGACATTTAGCCTTCTGACCCCAATTCTCTCACACACCTTCGGAACTCCATGAACAATTGTCCACGAAAGTCTGGACAAGATCTCTTCAGGAGAAACGGGGTTAATTTGAGAAATCCTGTTTGAATAGTTTTCAAAATAATCTGGTCGCCGTTGCCTTGACCTTTGTCCATTTGAGTCCAAATTTATCACACATCTTCAGGACCACAGGGCCTACCTTTCCCCCTAGTTTGATTACCATGTACCGGGCACTTGAAACAACAGCCTGGAATAAGCATTTGTGACAGACTGACCAATCAATCAACCAACCAACCAGCCAACCAATCAACCAACCAATCAACCAACCAATCAACCAATCAACCAATCAACCAACCATCCAACCATCCAACCATCCAACCATCCAACCATCCAACCATCCAACCATCCAACCAACCAACCAACCAACCAACCAACCAGCCAGCCAGCCAGGCAGCCAGCAAGCAAGCCAACAAACCAACCAACAGACAAACAACCAACCAAGGAACCAAGCAAGCAAGCAAGAAAGCAAGCAAGCGGGCAAGCAAGCAAGCAAGCCGCCCACCGGCCGCCCATCCACCCACCCGGCCGCCCGTCAACCCACCCACCCGGCCGCCTGCAAGCTAAACAACCAACCAGCTAGCCAGCCATCCAGCCAACTGACCGACCGACCAACCAACCAACCAACCAACCAACCAACCAACCAACCAACCAACCAACCAACCAACCAACCAACCAACCAACCAACCAACCAACCAACCAACCAACCAACCAACTAACCAACCAATCAATCAACCAACCAACCAACCAACCAACCAACCAACCAACCAGCCAGCCAACCAACCAACCAACCAACCAACCAACCAACCAGCCAACCCAACAATCAATCAGCCCACCAATCAATCAACCAATCAATCAATCAACCAACCAATCAATCAACCAACTAACTAACTAGCTGACTCAGGGACATGTCGGTTACTGAGCTGTTACCCTAGCTACAATTCTTCAGTAATAGTTATAGTTGACGTATATACTTTCCTTGGAAATCATTCATTCTCTTTTATTAATTCATATCGGTAGATTTATGCATTTGAGATTCTGTAGAGTTCATTGAGTTCAAGTTAGGGATACAGAGTACAGGTAGATCGCGTGATATTTGCCGAGGAAGTCAGCTGAGACACACCGAGAACAACTGAATTACTTAGAACAATAGCGGACCGACGCGCGTCTCGTAGAATAATGTCCTCAGTCGATTGACTGACTGACTGTCTGAGGATGAGCTAACAAGAGCGGCTATCAAGCAACTGGAAGGGACGCTATTCGTTGGTTGGCGCAAGAATCACGTGGCTCTCAGCGTTTGAGCTAGCAGAAAGTGGGTTCGGCAGGTAGTATTCCAGATGAGTTTACTATAAAAGCAAACATGGTCTCTCATTAATCGAGTTTCCGCGTTAGTTTGATTAGAATCAATTGTGATTATTATTAGCATCATCCACTACCCGCAGCGGGCGAAAGAGAAGATAGACATCGTTAATCGAGTTTAGTAAGACGCATATCTGAAATTTTAAGTACGAGTACATACGCTTACTTACATTAAAGTGATTTAATAATTTATTTAAAGGAGTATATATTTATCTATTTATTTATTTATCTATTTATTTATTAACACATCGGTAAGTATTATTAGATTAAATATAAATACCTAAATACATCTTAAAATTAATTCACAAGAATTCTGCATTATTTCTCCTGAATGTCGACGAATCGCGGAGTATTGCGCGTCCTAACGCTACAGGTAGCCGTTTCTCGCTAATCTCCACTCAATTCGCTAACACGCTGCTATCGATTGCAAACTTTGCAACCTGAATTCCCAGAATCTATATTCCGAAGTAACTATACATATAAGCTGTTGCATATTTTGAAACTAATTTAACTGGAGGCTGTTGCTGCCTATGCATGCCTATGGAAGCAACTATTACCAGTCAAATTAGTTTCAAAATATTCAACAGAATTTATATTAAATTGTATATCCTTCACAAACACAAAAAAAATTCGTACGCTTAACGGCCGAGCTTCAAATATCATTTTGATTGCGATACCATCCCACACGTGAGGTTATTGACTATGACGTCATATACTTGAGTGACAGATCGGATCCGTCATTACGCCGTGATTCATGGTTCATCATATTCAATGCAGGAGTCTTGGTGCATAATGTTAACTGCTCTGGCGTCAACAGCTCCTACACCTGATCAAAGTGCTACTGATATCAAGATTGAAATTTGTGTAGAGTGAATGTTTATTTACAGGACAATAGAAAACTATCTTTTATAAAGGTACGATTAGAATAGATGATATTTATGATAACTGCAGATATCTTTTTGGCTGGCCTGCCAATGGTTAATGGAAACACTCCCTTTTCTCTTAGTGTTCATGCAATTGCAGTGGAAAATAATTTATTTTAGAAAACTTAGCACTGAAGTGACTGAATATAAATGAGCCAAAGATTGTAAATTTTCAAAAAGTAGTCTTCTCTTCTGTGAATAAACATTCCTCAAGGCCACTGCATACGTTCCTGTGGACACGTTTAATGGCTTATGTTGGCACAGGAGGGGTAACAATTGACTAGTCTCTATAGGAAGCAGTGTGGTGGGTGCTTAACCTCGCCCTTCTGGGCGGGGCCACGATTAAGTTACTTATCCCACCCACCCATCCCCAATAATGTACTAGTAATCCCTTAAACATAACATCCCATAATACGTATTGTCAACACATACATTTTATGCCGTGATAATTAGTGTGACGGGCATTGCGTGACTGACATGAATGACAGTTGCAGCTGTCGACTTCAGCGCCCATTTTGTGTCAAACTTTTTCAAAATGTGTTATCCTGTATCACTGTAGTGAAGAATTCACGATTGCCGAGATCAGAACATCGTTAAGGCAAGGGCTAGCATGGCTACAGACCAGGGGCGTCGAAAATGAGGGCCCCCCAAGTAAAAACAATAGACCGTTCCATTTTTAGCCATGCCCCGCCCATCACTAGCTAAGCCCCATCCACACCTCGCCGTGATGGGATTGATCGATCCCCCAAATGCCCTAGCTATCAATTTCCTGAAAACTATACAGGGAAGCGGTTGAATATTTTGTAACTAATTTGACTGGGTGCTGTTCCCGCCGCCGTTGACGTTGCAATTATCATCTCCATCATCGTCGTCGTCGTCGCCGCCGGCGTCACAATTATCATAATCGTCGTCGTCGTCGTCGTCGTCGTCGTCGTCGTCGTCGTCGTCGTCGTCGTCGTCGTCGTCGTCGTCATTATAATTTTAGCAGAATCCTTGGCAGGGTCACCAAAACTCACACGGACGTTCGAATCAGAATATTAATATCATTTGAGGAGATCTGCTTTGCTATTCTATATGCGTATGTATCCACGATGATGCATCTTAGCCATTCAAGGTGTGTTGTGTATCCGAAATCAGTGGCAACGTTTTCAATCAGATCACGCATAGCCAACTTATTATGGTGTCCAGGTGAGGTTAAATGCGTTCCACGTGTGAAGTGAAGCAATACTGTCTAAGATCCGCCCACTTTCTAGCATATTGGAATCTATTTGAAACTTTGTAACATGAATTCCCAGAATTTAACTCTCAAAGTAATTATATAGGTAAGATGTTGCATATTTCCAAACTAATTTGACTGTCGATCTTTTTGCCAATGGCAGCAACAGCTCCAAGTCAGATTAGTTAAGAAATATTCACCATAATGTGTATGACGTACAATTCTGAAACATTCGTAATGGACAATTGTGACGTTCGTGACATGATTACGTCATTTTGAGTGTAATGTCAGCTCACAAGTGACGTATTTGATTAGGACACATGATGGTTGGACGCCATTTCTGATCCTTCCATCTTCAGATTCTCGATAGAAGTAATTCACCTTTCCAGACTATCCATCTACCATCGGCCGTCATATAAGGTCATTATCAGCTAAGCGGCGAGTAGGTTGACGTCATAATTATTACGTCAGAACGATTATATTTGACCCGTCTTTAACTAGTAATAGCCGGACACGCTGTACGCATTGTATGTCTCTACTATTTACTAAACATGCTGTTGAAAATCTTGAAACTAATTTGACTGGACGCTGTTGCTGCGATAGGCAGCAACAACGCCCAGTCAAATTAGTTCCAAAATATTCGATAGCTTACCTGTACAGTTTTCTGGAAATTGATAGTCGGGAGTTCAGAGATGGAGCGATCCTACTACGACAGATGTGCGGGTGGAGCTTAGCGAGAGAAGAGCGTGACATAGCTAAAATAGAACGGGCTATACTGTACTGAACTCTGTTGAATTCAAAACGTGTGGCTAATTATACAATTCTGAAAATGACCTTCCCGATACATCTTACTAATATTAAAGTCCAGTTCCAGGTAGATCGCTATATACTTATTGAACATTTTGACGCTATACGCAGCAATGAAATCCGCAGGTGCCAACGTATTACATACGGAAAGTCTTAATTTCAGTAATTTATCTCCTCTTTGACATTTGGCATCTATGTAGATGTACCACATTGACAAGTTGTTTTAAATTCACAGAGACAAGAAAAAGATTAAATAGCTTCTTCAAATGAGCCAAGATGGAGATGTATTAATTTTTATTAACAAGCAAAATAATGGTTTGAAACTGAAAAGTTTGAAGACCTGGCCTTCCCAGACAGTAACACACTGAAGTCAAATGTTGCATTATCAGATTCATAGACACGTCAAATGTATTAGCCTAGATACATATGTAATGTTATAGACTAAACCACCAGTCTATTGCTGTGGCAATCTCAGGTCACTAGTAGGCCCTGCAATTCATCAACTGGCAAATTTTACGTTATGTCAGCCATATATAAATTGATCGGACATCGGAGGAATTGCCATTGAGAGGGAACGTGGTAAGCAGTAGAGAAAATGGAAGACTAATACGTGTAATCGTAAAAAATGCAGTGACAGTGGCTGAAAGAAGATAGTGCATATGTAGAATGGTTTGTTTGCCTACCAGTTTGAGTTGAAAGGGGGACTAATCATCATCACTAACGTGGCTGGTATGTGTATTGCCACATACGTTATCATCTGACCGATTTTCTCGAGGAAATATGCCAAATGTCAATTTCATCAATGTTATCAATTTTTGTAGTATATATTGTCAGCCTCTGAGAAATTTACACCAAATATGACCATCATATATCTATATATAGATTCTGTCTGCACTTTGAAACTTAAGTATACTCAATGCCAAATACCTGAGATGGTCTATGGTTATAGTGTTTGAAAGGCAATGGTGGACAAATGCATCAATAGACCATTTCCTCATACATGCATTTATAACCATTTCCATTTACCTGGCCGGTGGGCACGTTTGGGTTTATGCTATCGTCAAAGAGTTGAGTCAATTTAACATAATAACAATATTGGGTAATTGTTTAACTTCATATCGGGCCCAAGCGGGTCATATTTAACCATCCCATTTTATCACAATTTTTGGATATTTATAACAAAATTCATCAAAGTATACGTTATTGATTACATACACAAGATACAACTTCCCAGTTATTGAATGGGCTCAGCGTATGCTTGCGTCAATAGTCATATCCAAGCACTGAGATTTCCATAAAATGGACATTAACATGCCACGAGGCCTTGCCACAATTAAATGCTCAAAGATTATAGATGTACTACGCCAGGCCAGCTGGAATAAAGATGAGCTACAACTAGTGAGACTACTACTTGCAAATACCAAGCTGATAGTACGAGTCAAGAGAGAGAGCCTGCAGAATCTGAAACATCAATCGCCTCCCCACAAGGTGATGGCCTATCCCCTGTGCATTTCATCTGCTATCTTGCTGCTGCATTGAAACTGTGCTAGAAAATTCCACAAGACGAACCCCACCATCACCCGACCCCAGTGTCCATACTGGGTATGGCACTAGAGATGGAATATGCCGACGATGTTTAGTTTATAGACCATGAAAGGAAACCCCGAACTACTCCCCATCGCCGCAAGCAAACACAAAATTGAGACTCTCTTTATGACTGAATCCAAATCAGAGTTCTCCCACATATTCAAATCGGCAAAGCATGAAATTAAAGAATATGACGACACACTTCGTTTCCGGGAACCATGGCGAAAAGTATAATCCTGGCCATACTTGAAGCCAGCATATAGAACACCAGGAGAGGACGTCATTGCATAAATCCGTTAAGCATGTTACGAGTTGACCTCAAGAAAAAGAGACTCGGTACACTCAGCTAAAAAATAGACCCAAGGAAGACAAAGATTTTGGCTGAGGACAAGACTGAGGTCAAATACGAAGAAGGGCTGATTGTAGCTGTAGGATGTCTCTAATACAACAGCCGCAGACCATAGTAATCATACATAGACAAGAGACATACTTTTATTATTATATCAAGGTGAACACGGCTCCATTCTCTAATATTTTTTAGAGACTGTCGGCAAACAAACTACTTTGTTGGAGCAGTTCAGCATATGTAGAACTATTAAATGTCAGTGTGCATTTATTGTGCTTGAGCTACCACGATCAAATAAGTAGATTAGGTTTACTTATTTTGGGAAGAATTGTCAACCGTTACATTTCGGTAATTAAATAAGAAAGCATTCCAGATAATTCGCTCACCATCCACCATTTTTGTTGCCTTTCAAATTTGACCGTAAACCTTACCCCAAATCCAAACACTTCTTCCAAACACGAAAGGTAAGGTTCTACTGATATTTGGTCAAGATCTCCTCAGTTTACCAGAAGTTACCACACCAGGCATCTGTTCGATTTAATGATGGGCCTAATATTTACCTCATTGATGCTGCTCACAACACAATTCTTCTGGTTGCACCAATACACCCAATGTCAAGGTCGGTTCGCTAACCATAGTTAGCTATAGTTGACTAGACACCAACCGCACATGAAATAGTTAGCTATAGCTAGCTAGTTAACTATGGGTGATCGAGCACCCACCCATGCTCGGTTCCAAATGGTTAGTAAGAAATTGCCGTAAAATCCAAAATGGCGGCTATGTTTGACTTGCACGGTTAAATGCACATACATATATTAATATTTCCATAACCTATGTGAGTTTTATGAATTTATGGTATCCTAAAGGAAATCAATGTTACCAAGGCCTAATTCCTTCCCACTGTATCACTTATTATCATTATTGGAGTCTTAGCGGACAAAATAACCCATTTCGGTAGGCCATCAAAACAGGCGACAGAAGAGGTTAATCGAGACTGGTATTCGCCTCAAATTTTCCGCAATAATAATTTAATGGTGAGTCGCGTATCAACGAACTATAGTCAATCCATTCGATTCACGTAGCAAGTGCGCATGTTCAGTCAACAAACAAACAGACTAAATTTAGCAATCCGAACCTGACCCATGTTTGAAGACGATCCTATTGGTAGAACTGGCGGTATCTTGCAGGCATATCAAGGTTTGTGGCCCAGCTTAGACATGTAGACATGCCAAGGTGTGTGGCACAGCTTAGACATGTAGACATGTCAAGGTTTGTGACACAGCTTAGACATGTAGACATGTCAAGGTTTGTGGCACAGCTTAGACATGTAGAGATGTCAAGGTGTGTGGCACAGCTTAGACATGTAGACATGTCAAGGTTTGTGGCACAGCTTAGACATGTAGAGATGTCGAGGTGTGTGGCACAGCTTAGACATGTCAAGGGTTGTGGCACAGCTTAGACATGACAAGGTCTGTGGCACAGCTTAAACATGTAGAGAGGCAGTTTTAACATATTCAGTCAGATAATTAAAATTCAAACATGCTTCAGGTATCTTCATTACATGTAATGACGTGTTTTTTTAATAAGATATAGTATTTGTAGTACATTATTATTTGGATGTCAAATACAAACGTTACACTCTTCAATATATGCCCATCCCATGTGCTCTACCAAATGAAATAAGTCTTTTGCTATGCTATTACACATCTTGTTACATTTCGAGGAAATGACATATCACGTGTTGGATGCCCTGTTACCTTGTGATAAAAGCTACTAACCACCCTTGGGGAACTGGGCGAGCAGGTGTCATGGTCTGGGCAATATCGCTAAGGTTACTTTTTCCAAGTTATCAATAGTAAATTAGTCATAAAGCCCATTACATGTGTACTCCTTTAAGGTCAAAACCGGCCTCTGTAGTATGCATGTATGATTACTGTATTCTGCGGCTGTAGCAGTAGGCACATTCCCACAGCTACAATCAGTCCTTCTTTGCTTTCAATCACAGTGCCTTGTCCTCAGCCAAAGTCTTTAACTTCCTCAGGTCCATTCTTGATTTGAGTGTAACGGATCCTGCTTTCTTGAGGTCACCTAGTATCACGCTTATCAGAGTTATGCAATGACGTCCTCTCCTGGCTTTATATTCGCTGACTCCCAGTAGTGCAAAGCCCAAGGCACGTTTGTATTCTGGCATCCTTAGACCATCTCTACTGTGCGACTTTTACGGCATGGGGATATGAATTACACATCGTATAGTGCGTCGTTGGAAATTATATATATATATATATATATATATATATATATATATATATATATATATATATACACCTGTGCAAAAGTTAAGCACCAGCAAAAACAATAGAACGTAGAAACATGATGGTACAACTAGGCTGCCATACTTTTTGTCCCCGCGTTAGCTGACATAATTCCAAGTACGAAATGCACATGCATGCATGACTTCACGCCGCTTGATGTCCGTGCGTGGCGGGAAACAGCACACGTGTTGTTCAGTTATGTAAAAGTCCAGTTTGAGGTGTAGAACATTACATACAGATTTAGGCGACAAGATTAGGAATTTTGTGTTCATGACCGTGGTTTATTTGTACAGAGAGAATTAGCTCTTGATTGTGAACCGCTATGGCAAGACGAAGGTTAAGTGATCGTGTGAAATGGCAAATCATAGGCATGCATACCACTGGTATGTCATGCAGAGAGATTGGCAGACAGCTGAACATTAACCATACTGTAATCAGTCGTTTGATTGCAAAACATGGGCAAACTAACGAGGTGAAGGACAGGCCTAGATCTGGAAGACCGAAGAAGACTACTGCCCGTGATGATCGAGCCCTAGTACGCCTTGTTAGGAGATCTCCATTCACCAACAGCAGAGTGCTCAGCCAGCAATGGGAAACGCGCAATAGAGTGAATAGAGTGTCAATGTCTACCATCAAAAGGAGACTGTATGCTGCTGGCATGAAAGCCAGGAGACCTGTCAGACGTCCTCTCCTCACTGCACACCACAAAGAGGAGCGTCTGAGGTGGTGCCACGAAAGAAGACACTGGAACATGAGATCCTGGAGACGGGTACACTGGTCCGATGAAAGTCGGTTCCTGCTTCATGCCACAGATGGTCGAACTCGTGTATGGAGGTCCAGACGCACGGCGTACGACCAACGTAACATCATGGAAGAAGTTCCATTTGGTGGAGGTTCCGTTATGATATGGGGGTGCATCTCATTTGATTGTAAGCTGGATCTGTTGACTGTACTTGGAACACTAAATGGACAAAGATATCAAGATTCCATACTGGATAGAGTTGTGGTCCCTCATTTTGTAAATCATGCACCTGGAACCCATCCTATATTCATGGATGACAACGCCCGACCACATCGTGCTAGAGCTGTGCATGAATACCTCCGCCAGAATGCCATCGAAACCCTACCATGGCCAGCAAGGAGCCCTGACATGAACCCTATTGAGCATATCTGGGACATTCTGGGAAACATGGTGAGAAGGAGGGATCCTCCTGTGCAGAACCTACAGGAATTAACAGACGCACTCCATCTTGAATGGCAACGAATACCACAATGGCGTATCAGTCGGTTGGTGACCAGCATGAGACGTCGTGTCCAGGCCGTCATCCAGGCACAAGGTGGATATACCCGGTATTAATAATGACAGTCTCAAACTCGTGCACAGATGTTAAACTTCGTTTTCAGACACCATTAATGACAATCTAGCCACGTGTGTCAACTGTAGGGCAATAGTTGTCAGTTGTGTCAACGTAACCATATTCAGGCCTCGTTTTCAAGTTCAAACAAAAACATACAGTGTTTCCCCACCATCAAAATCAGCATTCCTCTAGTTGCATTATTACCTCTTGCACTAAGATGGATGGGTACATAAATGTTTATGCTATTGCTTTCTTCATAGCACATGAATATACCCTCGCATGTGCGTAAAAATAGGGTGGTGCTTAACTTTTGCACAGGTGTATATATATATGCAAGTCCCAAACTCGAAATAAAATATGTAAATATACGTTTAGGCTATTTATTTCCAACAATTTAAAATGGATGCCATACTGTTATGGTAAAAGACTTTTCTGGATAAAGCAAGAGTTCTGATATAGATTCAGTAATAAAAACGTAATATGTATTACTAAGATTATCTTATATATATAAACGCAATGAAAGGAACACAAACACACACGCACACACGCACGCACGCACGCGCGCACACACACACACACACACATGCACGCACGCACACGCACGCACACACGCACGCGCACACACACATTATGGTCCATACATTCTAGACAATTATATACACCCGATAATAATGTTCATATTACTATATTTAGTTTTTAGTTTTTACTAGGACACATAACAATTTGGTCTGAATGGCGGTCTGTCAGACACTTTCTATGGATTTCTGACCAAGTAGGATAAGTCAGCAAATATAGCTCGTCGCACCTCTCCTCAAAGCTATTGCCTTTGTGAGCAAATCAGTATATCATGTGTCCTGGTTTATACTTGTTAATTATATTGTCGGCCCTGGTATGACAAAGATGAAGTCACGCATTGATGACCTCTCTGACACTCATTAAATGGTATACCAGAGGCTGATACTGACACTGTGTTAACATATTATGCACATAGGAATGCAGTGATTTATATAGATTTACATATAGATCAATTTGACAGAAAATTGTTACTGTGATTGGTCGCAACATCTCTCAGCTTCAGGAGACGTGCCAATGGTGTCAATATTATTCAGTCAATTAATTTTAAAGTGTGGATTACATTTCAGAAAATAAACGACAATTCAAATGAACGGTTCTCTGTTAACCACTCGTGTGCCAACTTAGACCTTTAATGATCAAGTAGGTTAAAAACTACCTCTGCAGTGATCTTGTGAAATGTCCATTTGCAGGCCAGGAGATGAATATTTTTGGAAATTTGCCACTGGAATGACTGGCTCTGTAACTGAGCCAGTCATTCCAGTGGTAAATTCTCAAAAATATTCTTCTTGGTCTGCAATTGGGCACTGGCTAAGCAGAAATTTGAATTACACATTTGATGAATATCCATTTGAAGGATAACAGAAATCAATTTTTTTTGCAAATTTTCGTTATAAATTTACAAAAATACTCTTTTTGGTTGCAAAAATCAAAATTTCCTTGAAAGGTTTTGGCAATTAAATGGTTAATTGGAATAAATGGTATTTTGAGCACTTTAGTGTGCTGTTGAAACAAAAGGGGTTAACACACCCCGCTTATGCTCACAGCTGACAGTTTGCCACCAACATGACGATCTATTTCCATAAGAAAATTTATATCATGTATGAGACGTAATCATACTAATTCAATGGTTCTCCATGTACCACAAGACCAATGAAAATTGGCCAAATCTGACGGATTTTGCAGAATCTGCTTCTAAAAGCAATTTGTGGTAGATCAGTTTGTTTAATAATAATAATAATAATAATAATAATAATAATAATAATAATAATAATAATAATATACATACATGTACGTGTATGATCGCATTCAGTAGTTACAGTATTCTAGAACCAAATTGAAATACCGCCGCTGCTAGAGCTACTGCCAGTGACATGGCGTTCAGTATTTGCATTGTTTTCTATTGCGTTCTTCGCATGACTATGTTTGCTGGGCGACTTTTACAGACAGCGGCGATGTGTTACACATCTTGTATAGTGAATCGTTGGAAATTATGTTGTCTGGCTATCGGTGTCCAGTGATGTTGTTGATATGTTTGCGGTGCCAAGCATAAAGAGTGTCTAGAGCTGCCTTTGAAGAAGCCTAACTGCTACAGTTATATATTATCAACGATGCGCAGGTTGCGGTGTGTACACGTAGTCTTTTTTACCAAGGGCATCTTTGATCTATGAACCCATAGTTTCCAGGATGACTAGAACCCTATGTTCCCCATGACGCAGCATGCGGAAATGGCAGTAGCGCTGCAGAGCAGTGAGCCTTGGATTTCAGTGACGTAGATTTAGACGACTCGACGATTTCCAGAATTGCAAAATGTGAAATCAGAATTCCAGTTTTGAACATTTTCACATTTGGATTTCTCGCTGATTTCTTAGTGTATATGCGCACGCCTTATATTGTACTTCAGCTTTATCATGTAGATTAGGCCAACTACCGAAATTATGTTGTCATATAGACTTTAAATGTTATCAAAGATAACTAGATAATGTTACTGGCACTAGATTCTAGTAGTATTTAGAGCTACTTACTTAAATTTGAACGCGTTGGGAAGTAATATGTTTAAAATAATTATTTTATCTTGTATTTTATCTTATGTTGGCATATTGAAGACATTATTTTATGCCATCGTCTCTATTGCAGATTCATCTAAAACAAACGTATCAGTCTTGGCAAGTTTGGCAAGTTTACATATTCTATCAAATCTGTTAGGACTATTCTCAATGGGTGTAATGGCGACGATTGAAGTGATTGGTGAATTAGGAGGGCGGGATTGTAGTGTGGTATATTTTTGTTCCTTTTGCTATTTAATTTAATTACATTTGTCCTGATGCGGAAATCAGCATCTCATCGCAATCTCATCCAGAAAAAGGAAAAGAATCAATAGTCTGGCCTGGCCAAAACAATCCATTAGGGCAGGAAATATATTCTATGCGATTCTATGCCTATTGGGCTAATGCTCTTCGGAGGAAAGAGATTGAAAAGAATAGCTAAATAAACAAGGCTTAGGCGGCATACACGAGTGTATTTATTATCAATACCATACACACTGACTAACAGGAGCAAAATTTGTATGTGGGAAATTTTTAAATAAATCAATAAATGGGCAATCTGTAAATAAATACATATAGAGTAGGCAGCCAACAGTTCCTTGAGTGTGGCACTAACAACCTTGTCGCTTACACCAACGTTTACATAATGAAGGTTTTAAGAAATATATAATTAAATAAATTAAATGAAGTAACAAATAACAATCTTAATATATTAAACGACTACGCTGCAGACAATCGGATCTATCTTACCTAGATAATCCAACGAACCTCATTTTTTATTCACGGCTTGCGACTTTCAGCAGAATGTAAGAAATTTAACTAAAAAGGGATGTAAATTCTTCATGAAATTATAAACTTGTAATAATTATCTGTATGCTAAAGACCGGGATCACATAAATATTGTCGTGCTCAGGAGTCGTGACTTGTATTGAGATAATTTCATTATGAAATTCGAAAACTGGTAATTTATTTGTCAATTACTGAATTTACATTATGCATTTTATTTTAAGAATGCTGTAATTGTATTATTAATAGTAGTAGATAAAGATTCAGCCATCATGAACATAAAAGTCCGATACGTTGTACGAATTGTGTGTCTCTGCTATTTAATACAGATGCTGTTGAATATTTTGAAACAAATTTGACTGGGTGCTGTTGCTGGGCATAGCTAAAGACTTGTGGAGACTTGACTTGGGAGGCCCAGTGAAAAAGTGTGTTTATCGCGTCTATGTTTACGATCTTGAATAATAAAACGTTTCAGAGCGTAGGTAGTGGTAAACTACTTAAATCTGTAAGAAGCAATTAACAAAAGGCAACCACCCCCTAAAATAAATTGACGTAAGAAAAAAAAATACTAAAAAATAAAAAATATCGAAGCGTTATTTCTTGCAAATGGGGTAAATCTAATTGTATATCCATAAAGAGCATGCCTTGGTACTTTCCCACATGCGGTACACTCAGACTCCGCTACTATTACGCGCACTATTATATGCAAAATCAAAACATGCATTACTACCACTACTCAAGCTCCATTTTCGTCAGAGTGATCAGAACGCACGCACGCACGCACGCACGCACGCACGCACGCACGCACGCACGCACGCACGCACGCACGCACGCACGCACGCACGCACGCACGCACGCACGCACGCACGCACGCACGCACGCACGCAAACATGGCATATTGATTAAGCTGTATCGTGATAGACGTGCAGTTTGATTTGGCTGAAGCAATAAGAACCTAGTGTTATAGCAAAAGACGTGCGTAAATTACAGCCAGATGGCTGCCAATATTGATTTTGGCAATAGATGCTTGGTCCGATTGGCTTAAACGATAAAGACAACTACATTATAGACAGCTGTTTCACGAGTATTGATTATGACCTACAGAGCTCTACGGATGTGCAGTATGCTTGTCTGAAGCAAACGTCATGCATAAATCATAGCCATGTGTTACAAGAATTGTAATTTGGACTTATAAATATAGACGCACAATCTCATTAGGTGAAATGATAGACGTGCGTAGACATGTGATCTGATTGGCTGAAGCGATATACGTGCATCGAATATTGCTTATTGGCACAACTAATAGTCAGAATTTAAGTGCCAGTGGTCTGGTGTCAATCGATTATTGTAACAGTAAAAAAGGGTATTGACTTGTTGAAGTGATAGATGCAGAGTAATTTGTGATGGCATCCAAGATACGTTATCAATTGTTTAACTAGTTCAATCATTCCACGATGAGTTTGACCCGCTACTATTATATTTGAAGGGTGAGAGAATTGAGTTATTGAATTCATTTTCTCTGTCTGATCATCAATACAGACAGCATATGAAATGAAAACAGAGAGGAGAGCAACTTTCACATTTTTCCTCTTTAATAATACACCAAAACACCAAATAATACAATAATTCAGCAACAATATAAACTCAATGTTACAGAAAATGTATAATTTAGTAATTTACACAAACTGTAATTCTATAATGTAAGCTAAAATACCATAACGAATCTCGTAGATGTCTGAAATCACAGCCTTTCACCATTCATTTATACAAATATTAAGCGTATCTGAAAAGAATTCTAAATTTGTTATTTGGTAACCAGGCTCTCCAATTCTCTTATAGAGTCTCAATAGCCTATCTATTCCGATTTCTGTTCTGCTTCTTTTTTCCACTGCTTTGATTGCAAGCACTCTATTAAAAGGGTCTAGTGAGAAAGTGTGTTGTACCGAGTCCTCTTCATTTCCACTAGAAATTTCAAAGCGCAAGATAATGTTAATCTCTGATTCTGTCACTTCGAGATAAGGTCTAGCATCAAGAAGATACTGTTTAGTGACTAGTCTTTTTACAGATATGTATTACATTTGACCACTGTTCTTCACCTTTATAACTAGAGTTTGTGTATATGCCAATAGGATCCTCATCTCTATTCGGTTATTTCAGTAATGTTCTAATGGAGAACTGGTCCACTGTTCTCCAATGTCCATTACTCATATATCACAAGCACAACGTAAATCTGTACAGAGCAAGCAATATAACATAGAGTATTCATTCTTTTCAACAAAATCTGTATCAACCACATTTATAGTCATCTTTGATATGTTTTAAATCTGTTATGAAAGCCTAAATTACCACTCAAATCGCACATCTGTCACTGCAGCCAATCAGAGAACATGTCTAGTCCTATAGCGCATAATAATATTCCTTGTAACAGCTGGTTATAATTTATGCACATCTATCACTTCAGCCCATCAGACCACGTACCTTTCGCTATAGGTCATAATCAATAATATTGTAACAGCTGGCTATGATTTATATGTGTCTATCGCTGCACGCAGTCAGATCGTGCATCTATTGCTAATGGCTAGAATTGATAATCTTGCTGTAGCTGACTCTAATTTATGTTTGTCTGTTGCATCAGCCAATCAGATGGCGCACCTATCGCTATAGGCCATACTTAATGTTCCTATTAGCAACTAGCTATACATTATGTGCGTTTATCACTTCAGTCAATCACATCGCAATGTGTATGGTTGGCTCAAATTTATGAACATATATTGCTATATGTTATAACCAATAATTCAGTTCAGCCAATCAGATCGTGCATCTATCGCAGAAAAGCCTAATCGGTATCTCCTTTTTTATTGACCGCTGATTCCAATATAAATACAATACTGTTTTTCTTGTCATTCTGACAAAAAGGCGAGCTATAGTATATTAGTGTATTTTCTAATATGGTACAAAACGTAGTATAAAATGAGGATAGCCATTTTCAATAGCTTCGTTAGAAAAGACGTTTTTCTGATTTTACCAATTTATCATTACCTACGATCAATATCGGGAAAACGGAAACGATACACACGCTTTCTCATTAAGTATCCCATCCCAAGTCACGTGATTATAAGTATGTCGTGTCCAAAAGTGCCATGCTCTAAAAGGTGTTTTTGTACAAGGACAACCACCAGAACACACCCCTTTTGGGCACTCCATATATGGGCAAGTAGACCACGTCCACTGAAAACAGCGTGATTTGGGAGGCTCAATTAAAAAAGCATGTATATCTCTTTCCACTACTACTAATGTTTATTACACCATCTAGCATGCCCGAGCATGATCAATCGCATGGCCAGCGTGTCACTGCCCAACTATAGTTTCCTTTGTTGGCCAATGAGAGAAAATCCTTTTGTCAATATTGCGACCGTATTGTATGAAGAGTTGAAAGATATCATCTGGTGTGGGGGACTACGTCATGCCATGGGAATCAAACGTTAATATTGTTTTCTATTCACAAATTGCTTGCATATACCCTAGACTACAGAACATTGCGTGTCAACATTTTTTAATATCGTGATATGCATATTTTGTGATGTCATCAAAATGGCGGAACTGATTTGGCACTAAAGCTATGATGCCTAATATGTGTATGTAAAACATCATACTATCCTTTTATTTCTGTAGGTTTCTTAATTTAAGATACTAATTACTACCAGGGCATGATAAAAATAACACTAGCCACTACGTTTATGGCGCGTTATGATGCCATTATTAGGTGATGACGTCTTTAATCCGTTTATTAGGTATTTAATAGACTGACCTGTATACTTTGCAAAAAACATTTATTGTTCTTGTCATCATTCGTTATATTCTGATAGTAAGTTTTACTAAAACATAATTTAGCTGAAATCTTACGATGGACCTTTCCAGAGCAATGACATCATATGACGTCATAATCAGCTAAGCGGCGTGTAGGATGGTGTCATAATCATTACGTCATGTATGATTACATACCGCCCGTTTTTAACTCTTAATTGTCCGACACGTTGTACAAATTGTATGGCTCAACCATTTAATAAACATGCTGTTGAATATTTTGAAACTAATTCGACTCCGTAGGCAGAAAGAGCACCGAGCCAAATTAGTTTGAAATATGCAATGTCCAGCATACCTGTATAGTTTTCTGGAAATTGATAGTCAGTGAGTTCAGAGATCGATCGATCCCAACACGATCGAGGTGTGGGCGGAGCTTAGCTAGAGATGGGCGGGGCATAACTAACAATGGGAAGGTTCATTTCAGTTCACGTTGGCAATAACTTACGTAATTTGTCTGCTACTATAACATGTTATACCAACATAGGTAGCTTAGAGCGGATTTACTACAACAAGAGCAGCACTAATGTATGTGTTTGGCCTGCCACGTATTGATGCTCCAGCAAAGTAATGGTCAATATAACTAAAATTACTAAGCATAAACTCAACAAGTTAATGCTGTAATTGTCATTGGTCCTGATACAAAGACTGTAATCGCCCTTGACATGGCCTGATGTGAACATGCAAAGCGTGTTGAGAGGAGAACTGATTGTAAAGATCAATGGGTGCTTTGTATAGATTATCATAATGGCAACACTTTAGCCGCTTGGTAGTCTTGATGACAATACACGGATTGAGGCTGAATAAGTCTGAATATATGAAAAGAGCCACGATGGATCATTTCACCCGCCTTCCACGCATTCTATGAATTATTACTTAATGGATTATTTCGAGGAATAACAGAATCCCATACTAAGCACAGCCAGAGAACGTGAACAATGCATGGGCTAATCAGATTGTGTACATATATTGGATACGCACCGAGAAACTTTCTATGCTGAATGAACAAACAAAATGGCGACATTTGACAAAATGTGTAGAGAACATCCATTTATAGATACAGTTGTCTAGATTCATTTGTTGCGCTTTAATTACAGCAAACTTGTAGACCTCGGTATTCATATAAATATCTGTATTCGAATATTCATATAATTATACTAACGAATATTCGAAATATTCAAATATTTCAGACGACTGGGCTATAGAAACTAAGGGTACTAAAACAGGGATTTTTGGCGCTGTGGCAGACAACGATTTCTTCTTCATAGTAACACATAGCTGAATCATGAGAACATATAGAATCCAAACTACTAAAAGAAATCACTGGATATCTGTGATCAAATGTCCAAACCACTGGTGGCTGGTATCCCGAAGTGTGCTTTTGCCAGTTGGGTTGAGTAGAGTTAGGGCAATTTGGGCCCCTTTTTCACACCTTAAAATTAGTTGATGTGTCAGAGCAACCAACTTTATTTGCATCATTATCACCTTTTTTCCTTTGATCTCACCGCCGTCTGAAAAGGTGTGAAAAAGAAGCCCAGATCTCCTCCAGTTCTGAGTGGATGTTAGATGTAGAGGGTGACCATAAGCCCCTCCCCCAAATTAAATCACGTGCCTCCTGTCATCCAATGAGGTGAGCTTAATGGTAATTAGCGTAATGATTGAAACGGGTTAATGAGGGTAATGAAGGATGATTGAAAGGCTACATTCTACAGTCTTTTCTTGACTCTGCGAACTCGTTCGAGTGCGAAGCCCCGCCCCCACCCTTGTTAAGTTACGTGCATTCTGGCATCTGACGAGTCGAGCTTAAGGGTAATTAGTGTACTACCGAATGGCGAGGGTTAATGACAGGGTAATTAAGGATGATTGACAGGCTACATGTCTTTTTCTGACTCTGGGAACTCGTCCGAGCGCGAATCCCCGCCCTCTCGTTAAATCACGTGCCTTCTGACATCCAATGAGATGTGATTAAGGGTAATTAGTGTAATGCTGATTGACAAGAGTTAATGTATAGCGTAAGCATGATTGACAGGGTGTATGCCTGGCCTCATCTTTTCCTGGGAACTCGTTCAATCACGAAGCCCCACCCCTCGGTAAATCACGTGCTTCCTGGCAGCCAATGAGGTAAGCTTAAGTGTTTTAGCGTAATGGTTGACAAGGTTAATGCATAGCGTACGGATGTTTGACAGGCTACATGTCTGGACTCATCTTTTTTTCTGACTCTCAGAACTCGTTCAATCATGTGAGATTAATTCTAAATGTTCGAGCTATAAAGTAAGGACAATTGTGGAAGCCGACTCTGTTAGTTTAACAGCTTGATCATTAAACTTCTGAACCTTCGCGTACAAGGGTCGAAGAATCGCGTAAGGACAATCGATTAGTTATTACTCTGACAGAATAAAATGAACTAGTCGAGCTTTAAACCAACTCCGACCGCATGTAATGGTCGTCAGAGTCACGCAACGTTCAACTAATTAATTTTCAATCGCGTTAGATTGATAACAACAACATATTACATTCTAACGGGCCTCGAGCGACCACGCAATAGTCGGAGAAAAAAATGCCAGTTTAAGTTGACTCAGGGGTTAGACATGTTATAGACGATGATTCCTTCAATTTTCAATGTATTATATGTTTATGTGTATGGGAGACACCGTTATAAGTCGCATATCTTATCACACTTCCTTTAGAACCAAAACAAATCTGTTTAAACCAACATCATCAACCAGTCAAATTAGTTTGACAATATTCAACAGCTTACACTTTTTACAATTTTCTGGAAAGTTCTAGATAAGGAGTTCAGAGATCGATCGATCCGAACACGATTGAGATTTTAGCCAGAGATTGGCGGGGCATAGCTAAAATGGATCGGTTCAGGTCTATTCTGAACATTAAACGCTTTGCTCTCCCCGCGCCCGCATAAGCACGCACGCAAACCCACACGACTGCATGACCATGCAGATGCACGCACACACACCTGCCCGTGCTCACGCACGCGCACCTAACCATACGCACGCACGCACGCACACACGGCCACACACAAGCCTGCAAGCTCGCGTACATGCCCGCACGCCCGCAAGGCCGTACGTATGCACGCACACACATGTCCGTACTCATATACGTACGCTTTGCTGTACGCACGCACGCACGGCCATACATACGCACTCCCGTGTGTACACACACGCACTATAATGAAACAGCTAATGTGATGCATAGTGCATAACAAATAACAGCTCTTAAATTTGTGATAAGATTTAGTTAAGATTATCTTAAACTGTAACATATTCCACTTATATTTACATTTTATTTTTGCATTCAGATTTGTATATAAATATTTCGATTCTGTTAAGGAGAGCATCTGCTTGAACGGAATGACTGGTTAGGTTATCTAGCAAGCCATATCACAGTTAAAAGTCCGTGGCTGGTATTCTCTCAGTCCGCAAATGCAACACGATCGAGGTGTAGGTGGAGCTTGGCTAGAGATTGGAGGGCATAGATAAACATGGAAAGATCCATCAGTGCGCTGAGGACAATTGGATAACCACACTAATCGCTTAATAGATCGTCAAGTTGCACGAATTGTATGACTTTACTATTTAATAAACATTATGTAGAATAATTTGGAACTAAATTGGCTGGGCGGTGTTGCAGCCATAAACAGTAACATCGCCCAGTCAATTTACTTTCAAAATAGTCAACCGCTTACCCATATAGTTTTCTGGAATTCGCTAGGCACACGTATTACCAATCTTAAAAATTGTTATATTCCCTAATGGTTTCAACAAGATTGAAGCAAAAACTCCAGGGTCACTGAGCCGGAAAACGAAGAGAGATGAGCACGGACAACTGGTGGGGAATGGGGGGCGGGATGGGGCGGGGGGCCCATGTCTCACTCCTCATCTCCATTTCGTTATCTTTCTTGCCAGGGAACGAGGAGAGATGATCATGGACAATTGGTGTGGAATGGGGGTGGGGTGGGGTGAGCGGGGGGGGGGCGGATGTGGGGGGACCATGTCTCACTCCTCGTCTCCATTTCGCGTGCCAGTAAACGAATTGTCAAGTGAAAAACCTTTAAATTATACAGTTATCTCATTTAGCAACAACATGCCCATTTGTGGCATAGAAATATAAATCCAGACAGCTATGTACAGCATACATTATGTTAAATAATCCGTTTATTTTGTTTGATGTAATGACTAACTTGTCGGATAATTTGAGGCTGAGTCGACTGAGAGCCACCGCTAGCTTTTACAGCAACTGCCCTTTATCGATTCAATCTCAGAATACTCAACAACATCCGGGTCTATATTACCAATTTAAAGGGCAATAACTCGGACAATCAATACACGCTTGATAGGCTGATGCAACGCATGCACGTATTGACATTCCCATGGACTCGTGTCCGCGATACTGATTCCCAGTAATGTTGCATTTTTCATATGGCTCACACCATAGGAAGGGGGCAACAATGCAGGTAGCCTGTGTCGTGGACACGATTCTACTGAAAATCCATGTCTTATATACTGATGAAAATACATTTTGAATCTCTTTTAACTGTGAGATGAGTACTGTGTATATGTATTTATATCTTTTAATTTATCGCTATATTATATGTATATGTGAATGAAAATGAATTATGTATATGGTACAATGATAGTTTATACCTACACTAGTATCCGCATATTTACAATGTATACGCTCAAGTGCCTATGCCCTATTGTGGAATAAAACTTAATGTAACGATCTCCGTACATTCCGCTCATGACAAAAAAGCGTAATGACTCAAAGTAGGTATACCCGAACTTAGCATTCACCCAAGTCAATATTGGTACCAGGTGGGCTAGTAGAACTACATGCTTTTCTAGTCACTAACGCTCCCACACACGACACCCAGAGCTACGGACGGGTAGGCCACACGCCCCGCCCATACATTCACAAGTTCAAGTTCACTGTATTACACTCAGGCCTTATAAGGCATATGAGGTATTAAAGTTGATACTATATTTCATGACGGTAGATTTTATATTCATAATTATATTCATTATATATTTATCAACAAAATGCGATTCGTACATTCGAAAGTAGCACAAGGAGAAAGGTCGAAATATTCGACAGCTATTAGATTGTGACTCAAATCGTACACTTGAATAATGGCACAAAGGCAAGGTAAAATGATAATTTTTTCAGTCAAATTAGTTTCAAAATATTCGGAAGTCATTAAATTGCTAATTTATAAACGAGGTACAATTCGTAAAAGGTACTAAGAGAAACTCAGTTAAACATATTCACAAGTCAAATTAGTTTCAGAATACCAAACAGTTATTAAATTGATCTATCATTAATATACAATTCATACACACGAAAGTGGTATAAGGAGAATTCCGCATTTTCTCCAGTTAATGGTGAGAGGGGAGGGTGGGGGGCACTGTTGTATTCATATATCGTGTGGTGAATTGTTAAAACATACATTATCAATCTTTAACCATCTTGTGTCAACTTAACACTTTAATGATCAACTGGGTCATAAACGACCGCTGCCCTGATCCGCAACTGGACATTGGCCAAGCAGAAATCTTAATTTTCTCGACCACCACACTTCTGATGAAATGTCCACTTGAAGGACAACTGAAATCTTTTTATCGGTAAATTTTCGTTATAAATTTACGTAAGATACTTTCCAAAAATCTAACTTTCCTTGGAAAGTATTTGCAATCAAATGGTTCATTGAAGTAAGTAGTATTTTGGGCGCTTTAATGTGCTGCCGACACAAGAGAGTTTAAATGGCAAATTATTACATATACATATACAAGGTTATTACACTCAATGGACCAATGGGAAATATTGATTATATGTCCTCCTCACTCGCCATCAGTATATTGCATGGGCCTCCTTGAAAACGTCAAAAGCTTACCTATCTTTTTAAGCACAGGTTCGTTGCACATTGTTAGAAGCGCTTTTGTTTTATTATGATTTGCGCTTGCAATATAGTAAAGTGGGATACATTTTTCTCTTAAATCATTGGATTTGTTGCATTTATAAGGAAAGTGATTTTCGTCCTCGAGTTCGTCACAAGTTGTACATAGTCTGTTTTGTCTCTCAATTGTCGTCCATCGTCCGGTGGCAATGGTCAGTTTATGGATTAGTGTCCTAAAATTAAATAGAGTAATGGCGTTTCTTGTTGTGAGAACATTAAAGATAATTTTCAAATGTAATGTCTCCTTTACTGTTCTTGTAGAATAATAGTCTAATCGATGTGTAGACTTTATATTTCCATGTATTCAAATATTGCATCGGGAGCGTATTCTTTGTCACCTTTAATATTCTGGTCTTGTTAATATAATCGGCATTAAATACGTGTTCTTGATTTGTTTCTTGGATCGACTTTATTGCTGTTAACCATGCACAGTTAAAATTGGTTTCCTGTTCCAATTCTCGACACATTTAGTAAATACAGAGGACAATTTTCCGTACCCTGAATTCACTAGATCTATCCAAAACCTGATCATGTTAGTCTTGATGGTAATATTTAGTGGATACCGCCTTGTTCATCCATACAACATTAAATTGGTGGTGGGGTGGGGCTTTTCTTTGCGGCCAAAGTGTATTTTAGAAATTGTATATGACAAGCTTCAAACATATCTAGGTTTTCATATCCCCAAATTTCCGACCCATACAAAAGAACTGGCATTATCATGGCGTCAAATAACTTCCATTGGCGGTCTAATGGGATGCCGCGATCTCTGACTTTTCTAAGCAATTGGAACATGACTTTTTTCCCCTGTTTTAAATTTCGGGTCCTACACTGATAAAATCCTCCATGATTTTTAAAATCTACTCCCAGAAAGAGATACTCGCTTACTATTTCAATTCGTTCCGGACCCGGATAAAATGTTTTATTATGTTTTTTACTTTTAGAGAAAACCATTACTTTTGTTTTTGCTTAAGTTAACAGTTAATTTCCAATGGGTACAATAGTTGTTAAAATATTTAATGAAGTTTGAAGATTTTCTGCTGAGTCGACCATTATAATAGTATCATCTGCGTACAGCAGCATGGCTAAATACAAATAAATGTCTAGTTTTTCATAACCTATGTTACTAATGGACGCCAGACCTAGTACTCATTCTTCCTTTAAATAGTTTTCCAGATCATTGATAAAATACAGAATAGAAAGGGTGACAAATTTCCCCCTTGTCTTACACTAGTGGCACTGATAAAACACTGTGATTTGCCTTGGTTTTGTGCCACAAAAGATTTTATTGACTGATATATGTTATAAATAATGTGATAACATTTGCCTGCTATGTTGTTTCTGATGAGTTTATGTCACAAGCCAATTCACCACACCGTATCAAATGCGTGCTTGCAATCTATAAAGCAGCTGTATAGATGTTTTCTTTGCGCTAAGAGTATTTTACGGATTGTGTATAAAGAAAATTTAATGTCAAGTGTTGACCTACCCCTCCGGAATCCTGCTTGTTCCAATCTCATGACGCTCGGCATATATTTTAACCGTCCATTTAGCACAGAAGTTCATAGCTTTCCCAAACAACTCAGTAAAGTTATGCGTCGATAGTTTGTGGGATCCGAGTGGTTCCCCTTATTTTCACAAATCGGTAAAACATTACCTACTGAACAAAACAGCCATTATTAAAAACTGTATTATATAAAATCTCATAGACAGGTAACATAATTTCAGATGAGCTTTTTATATATTCATTTAGGATTTCATCTATTCCACTGGCTTTTTCTTTCATTTGTTTATTGCTTTTTGGATCCTGGGTTATTGGGACATCTAGTTCCTGACATGGTGGTATGTTTGCGTTTATAGTAGTCATATTGTAATCATTATCTTCGTCAGTTTGTTGATTAGCAGCCTTAAAACGCTCAAATAATTTTTGGAGTTCTATTTTCACATCTGTGTCCATGTTATTACACTTTCTATTGATTATTTTCAGACAGTTTTTTAGTCAGATCGTTTTAGGTGCCTCGGTTTTGAGTGCAGTTGCTTTTGATGTTGTTGAGAATGTTTGGCTATTGCTTGTTTGTAGCTCTTACTAGCCAGTTTTATATTTGGTATGTTATGTTCTGTCCTGATTATATGACATTGTTTTTTGGCTTTGTGATACGCTCTGCGCTTCTCTTTGCATTCTCTCCCAAACCATTCATGATTATTTTGTACTACCTTTCCGTTATATTTTTTCTTCCACTCGAATGTTTTATGTGCCGCTGTGAGGAATAAGACACCAATCATTTCTACTACATTATTCAAGTTAGCTTGCGTGCATGCGTGCGTGCGTGCGTGCGTGCGTGCGTGCGTGCGTGCGTGCGTGCGTGCGTGCGTGCGTGCGTGCGTGCGTGCGTGCGTGCGTGCGTGCGTGCGTGCGTGCGTGCGTGCGTGCGTGCGTGCGTGCGTGCGTGCGTGCGTGCGTGCGTGAGTGCAAGTGTGCGCGTGCGTGCGTGCGTGCGTCCGTGCGTACGTGAGTGCAAGTGTGCGCGTGCGTGCGTGCGTGCGTGCGTGCGTGCGTGCGTGCGTGCGTGCGTGCGTGCGTGCGTGCGTGCGTGCGTGCGTGCGTGCGTGCGTGCGTGCGTGCGTGCGTGCGTGCGTGCGTGCGTGCGTGCGTGCGTGCGTGCGTGCGTGCGTGCGTGCGTGCGTGCGTGCGTGCGTGCGTGCGTGCGTGCGTGCGTGCGTGCGTGTGCTAGTAGGCCGTGTCGTTGTTGCGGGCGGGCGTCCCTTTGGACTGTTTAAACTGTAGTGAGAAAATGTATTACATTCGAGAATAACTTGCGCACCCCCCCCCCCCGCCCCGAATGATTTCCGGATATTTTAAAACTAATTTGGCTGAAAAAATTCTCAAGTTACCTTCCCGTTGTACCATAATATTTCGACTTTTCTCCTTGTGCTACTTTCGAGTGTACGAATCGAATCGCATTTTGTCGATAAATCTATAATGAATATAATTATGTATATAAAATCTACAGTCATGAAATATAGTATCAACTGTAATACCTCATATGCCTTACAATGCCTGAGTGTAATACAGTGAACTTGAACTTGTGAAGGTATGGGCGGGGCGTGTGGCCTACCCGTCCGGAGCTCAGGGTGTGGTGTGGGAAGCGTTACTGACTAGAAAAGCATGTAGTTCTACTAGCCCACCTGGTACCAATATTGCCGTGGGTGAATGCTAAGTTCGGGTTTTGCGTCATTACGCTTTTTTGTCACGAGCGGAATGTACGGAGATCGTTACAGTGATCCTGAAGTTTTTATTTCAATCTTGCTGAAACTGTGTTAGGGAATATAACAATGTTTAAGATCAGTAATACGTGTGCCCAGCGATTTCCAAAAAACTATACTGGTAAGCTGTTGAATATTTTGAAAGTAAATTTACTGGACGATGTTACTGCTTATGGCTGCAACACCGCTCAGTTAATTTAGTTCCAAATTATTCTACATAATGTTTATTAAAAAGTAAAGACATGCAATGCGTGCAACTTGACGATCTATTAAGCGATTATAATGGAATATCCAATTGCTTTCAGTGCGCTAATGGATCTTCTCCATTTTTAGCCATGCCCCTCCCATCTTTAGCTAAGCTCCACCCACAACCTGATCGTGTTGCATTTGCGGACCGAGAGAAGACCAGCCACAGACTTTCAACTGTGAAATGACTTGCTAGATAACCCAACCAGTCATTCCATTCCAGCAGACGCTCTCCATAACAGAATCGAAATATGTATATACAAATATGAGTGGCAAAAAATGTAAATATAAGCGGAATATGTTACAGTTTAAAATAATCTTAACTAAACCTTATTACAAATTTACTAGCTGTTATTTGTTATGCATTTCGTCATAGTATGGGCTTGCGGGCGTGCTGGAATGCAGGCGGGATTGCGGATGTGTGTGCGGGTGTGCGCGCACGCACACGGACAGGTGTGTGTATGTGCGTATGGAAAGGTATGCGTGCATGTGTATGCATGTTCTTGTGCCTGCGGGATTGTGGGCGGGCGTGTGTACGCGTGGGGAGAGCAAAGCGTTTACTGTTTAGAATAGACCCGAGCCGGTACATTTTAACTATGCCCAGCTCATCTCTAGCTAAGCTCCACCCACACCCCGACCGTGTTGGGATCGATCGATCTCTGAACTCCCTGCCTAGCAATTCCCAGAAAACTATAAGTGTAAGCTGTTGAATACTTTGAAAGTAAATTGGCTGGCCGATGTTACTGCTTATGGCCGTAACAATGCCCGGTCAATTTACTTTCAAAGTATTATGCATAATGTTTATTAAATAGTAAAGACATACAATTCGTACAACGTGATGGTCTATTAAGTGATTATAATAGAATAACTGATTGCACGCTGCGTGGTAATAGACCGTTCAAGTTTTAGCTATGCCCCGCCCATCTCTAGCTAAGCTCCACCCACACCTCGATCATGTTGGGATCGATCTATCTCTGAACTCCATGGCTAGCAGTTTCCAGAAAACTACTTTGAGACTAATTTGACTGGTTGATGATGTTGGTTTAAACGGATTTTACTTATGTTCTAATTGAAGTACGATAAGATATGCGTCTTATAACGGTGTCTCCCATATGCAAAAACATATAATACATTGAAAACTGAAAGAATCATCATCTATAACTCGTCCAACCCCTGAGTCAACTTAGACTGGCACTTTTTTCTCAAAATGTTGTGTGGCAGCTCAAGGCCCATTAAAATGTTGTTATTGATCTAACGCGATTCGTTGAATATTGTACTACTCTGATGATCGTTACACGCGGTCGGATTTGTTTTAAAGCTCAACTGTCGGAGTAATAACTAGCCGTCTGTCCTTACGCGATGCATCAACCCTTGTACGCCAAGGTTCAGAAGTTTAATGATCAAGCCGTTAGACTAACAGAGTCGGCTTGCACAATTATCCTTACTCTATAGCTCGACCAATTAGAATTAATCTCCCATAATTGAACGAGTTCCAAGAGTCAGAAAAATGAAGAGTCCAGACATGTTGCCTGTCAATCATCCTTACGCTATGCATTAACCTTGCCAATCACTGTGCTAATTACCCTTAAGCTCACCTCATTGGATGCCAGGATGCATGCGATTTAACGAGGGGGCGGGGCTTCGTCATTGAACGAGTTCCCAGGATAAGACGAGGCCAGACATGCACCCTGTCAATCATGCTCATGCTATACATTAACTCCTGTCAATCATCATTACGCTAATTACCATTATGCATATCTCATTGGATGGCAGGAGGTACGTGGTTGAACGATGGGGCTTCATGCTCGAACAAGTTACCAGAGTCAGGAAAAGACGAGTCCAGCCATGTAGCCTGTCAATCATCCTTAATTACCATGTCATTAACCCTCGTCATGCGTCATTACGGTAATTACCCTTAGGCTCAACTCGTCGGATGCCAGGAGGCACGCGAATTAATGAGGGGGCTGGGCTTCGCGCTCGAATGACTTCACAGAGTCAGGAAAAGACGAGTCCAGACATCTAGCCTATCAATCGTCCATAATTACCCTTATTGACCCATGTCAATCATTAGGATAATTACCATTAAGCTCACCTCATTGGATGCCAGGAGGCACATGAATTAATGAGGGGAGGGGCTTATGGTTGCCCTCTACATCTAACACCCAATCAGAACTGGAGGAGATCTGGGCACCTTTTTTCACACCTTTTCAAAAGGCGGAAAAAGGAAAAAAGTTGATAATGATGTAAATAAAGTTAGTTGCTCTGACACAGCAACTACTTCTAAGGTATGGGCTGCTTGGGCGTGTTCCGACCACCACGCAAGAAGATTATCATCCAATCCAATGGCTTCTTCAGTCAGACACGCATCAAGTACTATTTTTGCCCATTACTGCCTGTGTTTTGGTAACTTTAGGCCTTGTACCATAACAGTCAAATGATTATGAGCCAAGCAGCGCACAGCCAAGCGCAGATTAGGTCAAAAACAAAAAAACAAAGAATGAGACGTAACTTAAACACATACATTTTTATCTTCGATAAATAAAAATATGCTGGGATGGTACCTGTTTACATAGGGTTAATGATCATAATACATGGGAAGAATGTAACTTAGCCATGGCCATATGTCATGAAAGTGTCTCTATACGGACAGACTAAATGCCAGAAAGGCCAGAATGACCGAAAAGGTACCGGTAAGATCGAAAAGGTTCATGAAAGACCGAAAAGGAGATGAATTTTACCGAAAAGGCGAATAGGAGGGGTTGAAAACAGCTTTATAAGAGTTGCAAATACACGTCTTATCGTTACCATCATCATCATTATTATATTATTGTTATCATCATCATCATCTTCGTCGTCATCGTCGTCGTCGTCGTTGTAACTGGGTGTAGCGGTGGGTGGTGCTTGTGTAAAATAATTATCCAATCCGCTACAAATTTCGAACGAAAGGCGAAACGGGAAATGTTTTTTAAAATATTTATTCTCTATCAATCAAAAGATTAAAACAATACACGCCACTATAATATACAGCAGCGGATATTCATTCATTCATTCATTCATTCATTCATTCATTCATTCATTCATCCATTCATTCATTCATTCATTCATTCATTCATTCATTCAATTCATTCATTCATTCATTCATTCATTCATTCATTCATTCATTCATTCATTTATTCATTCATTGATGTTTGCATTATGTGGCCTTGTTGCTGCGATCTAGAATTCCACGATGACAAGGACCCCTGAGTAAATACCTATAGACATTTCGGCAAATCTAATCTCCTTTTTGGTCTTTCATTAGCCTTTTCGGTCTTTCATGAGCCTTTTTGGTCTGCTCGGTGCCTTTTTGGTCATTCTGGCCTTTCCGGTGTGTAGTCTGACCGTATCGAGACACTTTCATTGCTTATGGCCCTTTCGATATGTACAGTAGTTAAAAGCTAGTCTGGTAAAAGAGTTTCGTCCTCTGAATGCTGATCTAGTGTTGGCCTACTTGCCTCATAAACGCAATGGTGAAGGTGTCGCTGAATTGCAGGTGTTCGAACCCTACTCGGGTCGAAAACAGAAAAAGGTACAAATTACATTCCGATGGTGATTGAGCTACATCCTATTGTCAGTGCGTCGTCAATGACAGGGTTCATAGGCCAATACTAGAAACTTGCTACTACTACTACTACTACTACTACTACTACTGCTGCTGCTGCTGCTGCTGCTGCTGCTGCTGCTGCTGCTGCTGCTGCTGCTGCTGCTGCAACTACTACTACTACTACTACTACTACTACTACTACTACTACTACTACTACTACTACTACTACTACTACTACTACTACTACTACTATTATTACTACTACATCATCTACTACTACTACTACTACTACTACTACTACTACTACTACTACTACTACTACTACTACTACTACTACTACTACTACTACTACTATTACTACTACATCATCTACTACTACTACTACTACTACTACTACTACTACTACTACTACTACTACTACTACTACTACTACTACTACTACTACTACTACTACTACTACTACTACTACTACTACTACTACTACTACTACTACTACTACTACTACTACTACTACTACTACTACTACTACTACTATTTGTAATTCATCTAATCTTATTAACTCTTTTACAGCTGTGTGTAATATAATGAAACTGCAGCTACGAGCATTGTATTCCGTATCTACGGTACTCCTCCTGACCAGCACGGCATTAGCATTCTTTCAGGTGAGTAATTATTAATTCACCTGACCTGAAAGGCCAAGTGAGCTTATGCCAAGGTGACCGTTCATGGTGTATCCATCGTCCATCCGCCCATCAGCTTTTGCTTTAAGCGACTTCTTCTCAATGAACCGCTAGGCCGATTTCAATTATAGTCGGCAGGAAGCATCCTTATGCCAAATTTGTTCAAACGATGCCGATCGGCCACTTTATCCAGCAGCCATCTTGGATTTTGGCCGATGTCTTTAAAATCCTCTCCGAAACCGCTTGGGGGATCGATTCAAAACTCATGAAATATCACCTATGGCAAGAGCTGAAGCAGGATTGTCCAAAGGAACTTGATTAGCCAAATAGTTCGGCGGTCATCTTGGATAACCTATTTTTCGCGAAAACGACTTCGTCTCCAGAACCACTGAACGGATTGACTCTAAATTTGTCAGATATGATTAGGGACTAAGGAACATTAAGAGTTTTTATTTGATGTATTTTGAAGCCGAAATTGGTTTTATATGAGTTTTGGTGTATGCTAATTTCAAATTTGTCACATTCCGAACTTTCGGATAAACGGTTTGGCAGCCATCTTGAACCATTTTCCCGCCAAAAGCGGCCATCCTAAAACATTGGGCAAATTAAAATGGCTTCTTCTCGAGAAACACTCGGCCGATTTCAATTCTATTTGGCAGGATCAATCCGTCGGGCATAGAGATTCAAGTTTGTTTAAAGCATGTTGGTCTGTCAATTTGACTGGCGGCCATCTTGGATTTTGGCCGATTTTTAAAAATATCTTTAAAAATCTTTCCCCGAAGCCGCTTGGGGCATGGTGAAAAAACTCACGAAATATCATCTAGTAGAAGAGCTGAATCAGGTATGTTCAGGGAAACTTGTTTCGCAAAATAGTTTGGCGGCCATCTTGGATGGCGTAGTTTTCCTGAAAACGATTTCCTCTCCAGAACCGCTGAACGGATTGGTCCGAAATTTATGAGATATGACTAGGAACTATGGGCCATTAAAGTGTGTCCATGGAATGTTGAAGCCTAAAAAAAATGCCCACCGATGATCAATCAAATGTTAGCATGTTTGGTAGCCATCTTCGATTTTCTGAAAGTTTCTGAGAAAATCATATAAAAGACTATTTATTAATCACTGGGCCTATTTTAATAAAAAGTTGGCTGCGCCTTCCTCACAGAAATTAAATTGGTAAATTTCCCAGTAGTTATCTCGTGTTTCTTTCGGTTGTGACAGTGGCCAATAATTCCAGGTGATCCGTACAGGGCCCTTGGGTCTCTTGTTACAAACTACCAACAATACAGTTACTGCCAACGATGTCATTCACTCAGTTATCATCATCATAATAGTCATCATCATGGTTGTCGGACTGTCGTCGTCACAACAACCATCACCATCTACGTTGTACCACAACAACCACAACCACCACAATAATGTGCCAGCAGAAGTGGGACCAATATGCTCCACGCCCCTTTCGCCATCACCCACACACATCATTTAGCAAAATACAACACTACGTTTAGTATGTGTGGGATGAGCTGACGGGGAACTATTGCTGCCATAGGCAATAGCAGCTCCATACGGAATTGGGTACGATATTCTATATAGCGTTTCCTGTATGGTAGATATTTATTCGTGTTTGGATATTCGAGTTTATTAGGTCCACAGAGCATAGAATCTTGCATATATCAAATTAAAATTATGCTGTAAATGTTTATGTAAGTATATTTGTTTCAGGGTAGGTCTTAATCTGGAAAACTGGTTAACTCGTTATTTAGAGAGTTTCCAAGCCTTTTTTAAAAAGGAGTTCCTCTCTGAAATGTGTCCGACTGCGTCAGCTTCGGATAGTAGTAGTAGTAGTAGTAGTAGTAGTAGTAGTAGTAGTAGTAGTTGCAATAGCAGTAAAGTGTGTTGTTGTTGTTGTTGTTGTTGTTGTTGTTGTCGTTGTCGTTGTTGTTGTTGTCATTGTTTTCATTGTTGTTTTTGTTTTTGTTTGTTTGTTTGTTTGTGTGTGTGTGTGTGTGTGTGTGTGTGTGTGTGTGTGTGTGTGTGTGTGTTTGTTTGTTTGTTTGTTTGTTTGTTTGTGTGTTGTTATTGTTGTTGCTGTTGTTGTTGTTGTTGTTGTTGTGGTAATAATAAAAAGACCGGTAATCCCGGGAATTTATGGTTCATAGGGTTAATGTTACCATAGTGGATTTAAATTAAAATGCATGTACGTTTCATAATTCACAATTCTCTGTTAGAGATCCAACTAGATAACAGAGGATGAAGCAACATGAGGATATTGGCAGATGACAGAGTTGTGCAGGGCGTTGCTACTGCTTCATGCCTCTCGATACGCGGGACGTTACTTAATACTCGAGTGTGTGATTGTCCAGGGCTGGTTGTAGGTAGGACTAATTCAGCACGTAGGGTAGTGCTCTTTGAACCAGTTATAATATTTCTTGACATGAGTGCTGGCCATTATGATCTAGAGATGTGCATCTGTGGGAAATGATATTGCGGGATGTCTCCCTCTTCACACGATGCATGGCTTAGACTTCTCTTCGCAGTTTGATTCAACCCTCGACCAAGGTCAACTCTCCATCAGATGACCTCTACTTCTCTGATAACGTTCATCAGACATATGTTGCCAGAGCATACAACTGTTCATCGGCACCGAGTCTTCGAACGGCATTTCCTTTTGCCCATATCTTATCAGCACCTACGTGGGTGCGTTTCAATCTGACCGCTACACCGTCTTATAGTGGTGGTAGCTCTTGCGCGGTTGTTGTATTAATGTATCCGCCATTTCTTGAGGTACCTAAGTATGAGTTGTTCTGTTAATAACGCGAGGGTGCAATAGGGTTTCACGTATTGGCAATTAATGAATCCAATATATCACCGTCAAATGTAGGCTGACGTCACAAACAAAATGCGTATTGAATGACCTAGCTGAGTCGTTCATTAACTTTTATCGTCATGTTTAGGAATTATATGCCTTCACTACCTAGTAACCATTATGGTGAATATATTGAAACTAAATTGACTGAGCGTTGTTGGTGCCATTGGCAGAAGCATCACAGTCAACGTACTTTCGAAATATTCAGCAACATCCATGTATAGTTTTCGGGAAATTAAGATTCACGGAGTTCTGGGTTCGATCGATCCCAGCACGGGGCCAGTGTGAGCGGTGCTTAGCTAGAGGTTTGCGGGGCATAGCTGAATCTGAATTTATGCATGAGTGTATACGAGTGCCGCTACCCACGCGTTGCTGCGCTGGACATCGCCATCCGTGGTGGGTTGTTGTATTCCGGCGAATCAACGGATAATATATCCGTTCATGATCAGCTTTACGTTATACACAGCTGGTACAAAGCGGTCGAAACTTAGCCATAGATAGGCGGAACATGGCTAGAAACGAATTAGAATACGAGCTGTTGCTGCACATGGAAGCATCAGCTTCCAGTCAAATTAGGTTCAAAATTTTTAGCAGTTTACCTGTATTTAAAATAACTAACTGTCTTGTAATTTTAGATGCAGACACTTCCTTTGGATTGCATTACAGATAATTTCCATCACTATTCATTGACATACACAATGAATCACAACATGGACATTTGCTTCCTCTATTTCCGCCTGAGGAACAATTTATTGTCATTTAATTAATCAAATTATTTTCATAAAAAATTATTTGGTCATTCAAAATTCGTACACAAGCGTAGACATTCAAAATGAGTGTGTCGTGATGTGCATTGCACTTCCAATAATGCATTAATATTAAGAGCTTCTCGGTGCTCTTATACGTCGGAAGAGCTTTCTTCTAATAACAATGACTACGCCTCCAGCTTCAACAATCATAACAATGGATGCTGTAGATCAGAATAACTGTTGCTCTGAACAGCTCTTTCAAATTAGTCTAGTTAATTGCCTCCGTGTCCGTTGAATTATACGTCTATGTGTTGGCAAGAATGCTTATCCTCAGGCGTCTTGAAAGAAATATGGCCAAGCTATTTTAGCATCACCTGTCTGCTCATCTTGTCTGTCCGTCTGACTCTATTAGTTATTTATATGATTGCGGATTGTGAGATTACTATTAGATGAGGATCCGCGCAAAGTTGGTGAAAGTTTGTGGGATTTGTGACTAGTTGAATTCAGAAAATATTCCGTTTTCGGTGAGTTGATTGGCAAGATTTATTAATTCTACTTGTAGACAATCCTATTTACGATCAGTCGATTGCAACTGACCTACACTTGACAAAACTAGTGGAATCTGAACATTTTCTACTTTTGGCGACAGGCAATATTTTTAGTTGCCGGCTTTGGGTGAGTGACGTGAAATAGATCGCAGGGGTACTCAAGTCACTTTAATTGACAACAAAATCAGTTACTGTAAGTTGTAGGTAGTTTCTAAAAACCCAATTCGCGACTAACTCAAACTGTCCGTCACCGCCACCAGTCTCCGGATGCCTATTTTCGGTAACTCGCCATCAGGATTTCGTGTTTTAATGCTTTGAACGTGATCCGGCTTAGCTGACATAGCTGAGCATGCTTATAATAAGATGATTCTATCAATACATTGATATTGTTATTTAGTTAGAGCATATTCATGCGATGATTATAGAGGGAGACATGATATGATGCGGCCAATAACCGATATCGCTTATATCCAATTATTAAGCATGGCATTTAAAACTGAGGGGTCATTATAAAATAAAGAATTTCTTAGTGGAGTTTGACGAGAAACGTTCCAAGATAGTCTCAAAATTAAACTGTATTTTTATGGAAAACATGTGTATTTATTCAAAGTACATACATATCTGAAAGAGAAAATGTACGGATTGGATCTTAATCGCCTTCACATTTTTATTCTTTAGAGTTCTATTGCCAGATTGTCATACAATCTGTAAAATGAAGTCGCCATCCTTTCTTTTAATTATACATCCAGCGTATCCACCTAGATCAGCTTAACCAATGCTACTAGGCTTAGATCTGTACTAATACTATTTGTTTACACAGATAACGCAACAATCTGGTTATTATTTTTAATACCTCTTTTTTACTACACGTGCGCAGGCACGCACGCACATTTTGTGATCAAGGACGATTCATTAACATTTTAGTTGAACGGGCAGTGTTTACTGATACCTAACACACATTCGTGCGAGCTATATACATTATACAACTGTGTGGATTGTTATGCATATAGGGATAGGCATTGCCAAGTAATTATACTGTAATTTTCACACAGGATTTCGTTCATGAAAGGATACTTTTTAACAAATTATGACAAGCTGCTTTAACCTTACTATGTTAACATTATAGCAAATACAACGAATAAAGCAGCTTATAACAGCTACATGTTACATGAATAAAACCAATTCAGTTCAAAGACTGCCATAAAAGTGAACAAAGATATCAGGTTGAAGTTAGCAGTTCTACATCTCGAGACAAAATAGATAGGAAAAGTATTTAACATAATTACAGAGTGACATAATAACTGCTTTAATTGTGCTACATGTATGCGAGAGCAAATATGGCTAATTGTCTATACATATATGAGTTAGCAACTGTCATACCATTGTCTAGAATTGAGTTCAGGAAAGGGCACTTTTTAACACTGATTCAAATGTGTCTTTAAGTTTACTACATTCACATTATAAGAAGTAAAACATTTCCTGAACAATCACAAGAGAATGTCCCAACTATAACTGTGCCTAACAAGTCCTAACTCTGTCTCTGTGCATTGCACGATTTATCACATTACTTTGTTGAGGCATGGATGTATGATGTGCAACATGCTTCTACTTTAGGTATGGGTACGCTTGGGCCATGAAAGCGGCCGCTCCATCTGCTTCATGTTTCATATCACCGCTAATAAAGACGACTGCTTCTTCCACTTCTACAGCATTAACGAAGGCTATCACATATGTGTTGTCACTTGGGTGTTGGACCAGTGTGCACTCTCATCCTGCGATGCGCCACTGTAGTTCTCTGCATAATCAATTATGATAACAGCTGAGTTGCGAGGCATGTTCTTGCACTGGTCCAACTGAGTGTGCTGCCAAGTGGCGTGAAACAGGTGACCACTAAACTCGTATCCTCTTTCAATCCATTGACAATGTCCTGTCGGGTTGTCTCTTTTGTCACCGTGTCTGGCGTAGAGCCGCTGACATTCTTTGCTCTCTGTGTCATCTTCTCAACCTTCTTCCAGACATTGTACTTAAACATGTTCAGCAGTCAGCGGTTTATAGTGGGTGGCAATAGCATGAGCACCACATGTATCGCATGTACGTGCTCTACATTTGTGGACAGGGCAGTACTGGCTTGGTCATAAAGTCACCATGGAAATAGCTCGGACATCTGGAGATATATACGCAGATTGTGGTGCCCTTGTTACATATGAGTTCATAGCTATAACACACAGCTTGACGTAGTCAAACTTAATGCAACAGCATAGTATTTACTCTTGAGCTTTCACGTGCCGAACATTTCTGGGCTTAATCATTATAACTCTTATATACTTCAATATGATCTCTGGATGTTTAGATTTGAAGAGCATATATGCACTTATGTAGCTGGTTTCTAATAAGTAATTGGCATGTTATTACTTTATTCTCTTTTTCCGAGGAAGAGGGCCGAAATATGTCAGGGCTGAACCATAACTCCTCATTCATTTGGGAGATGATATGGCCAATAGTTTACTTCCTTTTAGTGGTAAATTTACCTCCGTTTGCTGCCACAGGAATCATCCATGGTAGACCAATACTCTACTTGCTGTGCGTGCCAAGGTAGTAGAGAATATATTGCTTCTTGTCTGATGGTTTAGTTCTTGAATTTTGTGACCCATAAGTTCGGTGCTTTCATTGTTTGGTCAAAGTTAAGGCTGCACCTGGTCCCTCTGTTGGACATAACTCTCTTCTCGTTCAGAATAGAGTTATCTAATAATAACCCAGCAACATTTGCATACGATGTTGGTGAGCTTGGCATTGCTTTTATTAAAGGCGTGTGTTTTCTAAAATAGGTCGCTCTACTGATAGAGGTTGGTGTACTGGTTGAAGAGCCATTCAAGTTTCCACTGGATTCCTCTTCAGGATCATCCTGGCCAATCGGCTTGGATTCTCTGTTGTGCATTGCTTTTGCTCTCCTCCACTCGAGTGTGTCGAGAAGCGGTCGTGTCTGTGTGAAAGAATCAATTAAGAATGGTTTATATCATTAAAAATTAATTAGTTTGTCTATAAGAAAGTTGATTGTGATGCAAGCGTCCATACAGCCTAACAACACTAACTACACCGTGTAGTAGGGATTTTACGAACATATTATCATGATATGTCTAATAAAATAATCATTATTCTTGCAATTACGTTAGCCCAATGCTTGTATTCATTGTCCTTTATGGTCTTGCAGTAGGATTTGCTGGCACAATAAGTGCACATCATAGTATTATTGTCTGCCAATATAAATCTGCTTTGAATACGATCTATTATGTAGATATTAAGTCCGTGGCGTGGATTCTATGCCAGTGCGTAGGCCACTGTGTCATGGGCATTGGGGCGAGGAATTAATATATCCTTTCCACATTGGAGAGCTGCACTTTGAACCAGAATGAGTGAATAAACATCACTAGTTTCGAATTGTGGCACTGGCATAGGACGTTGCAAATACCATGGAACAATCAAATAATCAAAAATCATGGAACAATCAAATAAATACAAGCGTGTTGGCGAAAGTACATAATCATAGACGCATGTTGAATATTATAGCCCACCGAAAAATGGAGTATTTTAGACAATGTAATAAGTGGACAATGTGACAGACTACAGAAGCTTGTCATGGAGTGTCGTGTTTATGGTTGGAGAGGCTCTGGAAGGCCGAAGATATGTTAGATAGATAACATTAAGACTGAGTTGAAGAGAGGTTCCAAGGCTGACAAATATAACATTAGACCATAGATGATAGAAATCTGTTGTAACAGGATGTACGATCGGACGGCACACAGACTTATCAACCCTAGAGTCTCCATTATGTGCATAGCTGCTTCCAAAACGCATCCATGTTGTGGCATCGCTATTTCTTTTTAATTATTTTTTATTTATAGGAGACAGGTAGAACGAAGTGTTCTTTAGCTCTGGCACCTCGTTGTCCCATAGGTGTTTGTATATCCTCCATTTCCGATTCGATGCGTCGACCAAACGATGCTGGTTAGCTGGCCTCGGAGGATCAGGAGGAAGACTGCAGGTGACAGGGGTGTACAAAATCCGACCTCTAGTGCCGGTGCAACAATTATGTTCCAGCGGGGCCGGGCGATTATCCTCGGCAATGCGAAACACCACCGTCTCATCCCAGCTATTCGTGTGACCGGTGGGGCATTGTAACTTGTTGTATTGCTTATTTATCAGGTTTTATATAAATGTATCCCTTATTAACAGGGATTGTGCAGCGAGTCAAAGCTGGCTTCTTGAGAAGGTTATTATTAGGGACTAGTCGCTGCTAATTTATGACATACCCTTTAGTGCTGTGTGACGATACTGAACCATCTATTCAGTATCTCGCCAGAGGTACCTAACCTATATATATATATATATATATATATATATATATATATATATATATATATATATATATATATATATATATATATATATATATATATATATATATATATATATATATATATATATATGTATATATATATATATATATATATATATATATATATATATATATATATATATATATATATATATATATATATATATATATATATATATATATATATGGTCTAGCATGGCCTATATATGGTCCAGTGGAAAGATGCCTGGTTGCTGATGCTATGCGGAGTTGCAGAATGGCGGTTCGATCCCCCGACCGGGAGATGGTGATCAACAAATTAAACTAATGGGGGCATGACTGTCGGCTAAGTTAGCACATGGAAATTGAAGCTGCACGTTGCCAGTGCGTCAATAAAATAAAAATACATATACTGCCAGAGCCGTGCTGGAGTCAGAGTACAATAGGCGTAAAAGCCTAGGATTGATTGTGACAGATGCATCCACAGATAGTCCCATATGAATCGTCAGTGTGTCAGTATATCAGACATGTGAAAGCTGGTCGGCCAATCCTTGACTTTTAGTCTTGGTGCGGTGGTCCAGTGGAAAGATGCCTGGTTGCTGATGCTATGCGGAGTTGCAGAATGGCGGTTCGATCCCGCGACCGGGAGAAGGTGATCAACAAATTAAACTAATGGGTGCATGACTGTCGGCTAAGTTAGCACATGGAAATTGAAGCTGCACGTTGCCAGTGCGTCAATAAATAAATAGAAGATATATATATATATATATATATATATATATATATATACATATATATCTAGCCAGCCATTCCAGTGGTAAATTATCGAAAGATTTGTTAAGTCCGCCAATAACTATATAATTGAAGCCATGTACACACTGATATAGATAATAGATACAGAACTCACCACAACGAGTCGATGATAGGGGCTGGACTGTAACGCCATTATTTGTCTTGCAAATATTTAATGTTATTTCTTAGCTTTACTGTAACATCTTTCAGCAACATAATAATATACACTTTATTTAACCCTTTAATATTTGATTTGTTAAAAAAATAAAGTATTTTCTTATTGAATGCCAATTTGCAGATCGAGAGAAGAGTATCTTTAAAAGTCTTCCACTGGAATGACTCGCTAGGTTGTCTAGCCAGTCACTCCAGTGGTAAATTTGCAAAAATAGCCTTCTCTTGGCCTATAAATGTTCATTCCCCATGACCATTACAGAGGGTGGTTTCAGCCAACTTCGTCGTGAAAGGGTTAATCAGAGTGCATAAAACATGACTTATTTAGAGAATTAATTTACGAGTTGTTATTGTCATGCAATATGCATCATGCTAGACGTTTCAGCATAGTGCATGCATGCTTGCATGCATAGATGCGGGCGTGCAGGCATGTGGGTGTGCACTTGTTCGTGCATGCATGCATGCGCACGTGCAGGCGTGTGAGAAAGAGAGAGGGAGAGACAGGGAGATGATGTATGTGGAAGTTTGAAATATAACATACTGTAGTAGAGCTCGTATACCCTATCACGGACAAAATCTCCTTATCACAATTTCACGGTATGCAAATAGGAAAGCGGTTAATGTTTGGAATAGACTAGCAATTTGCAGAAAACTGTAACGGTAAGCTGTTGAAACAGATTGTATTTTTTGTTCTAATTGAAGCACAATAAGATATGCATCTCCCATACACATAAACATATAATACAATGAAAACTAAAAGAACCATCACCTACAACCCATCCAAACCAATAGTCAAATTAGGCAGGATTTTTTAACAATATTGTATGGCCATTTGGAGCACGTTAAAATTTAATTGGTAGTTATTAACCTTTAATTAACATTAATTGATTCATTGAACTGTATGCGACTCTGATGATTGTTACACGTGGTCGGAGTTGTTTTAAAGAGAAAATATTTAATTTTAATTAGTTGGAGTGATAACTAACCGATTGTCCTTATGCGATAGATTGGCCCTTGTACATTGTCATCGCTAAAAAGATCCGAGCTTCAGAGGTTTAATGATCAACCCATTAGACTAACCATGTCATCTTCCACAATCGCTTGACAATTGTCCTTACATGACCATTTAGAATTAATCTCCCATGTTTGAATGAGTTCCCAAATCCCGGAAAAGACACATCCAGACATGCAACCTGTCAATAATCATAGTGCAATACATTAACCCATGTGCGTTTGTCCTTGCTCATAGAGAGCAGTGCTTAATTACCCTCATTAACCCATGTCAAGAGTCATTGCGCTAATTACTCTTAAGCTCACCTCATTGGGTGCAAGGAAGCACGTGACGTAATGAGGGGGTGGGGGCTTCGTGATTGAATGAGGACGGAAAAGATGAGTCCAGACATTTCAATCATCCTTACACTATGCATTCGCCCGTGTCAATCATTGTGCTAATTACCCTTAAGCTCACCTCATTGGATGCCAGGAGGCACGTGATTTAATGAGGGAGGGGCGGGGACGGGGATTCGTAATTGAATGAGTTCCCTGAGTCAGGAACAGATGAGTTCAGACATGTACTCTGTCAATCATCCTTTCACAATGCATTAACCCTTGTCAATCAGCATTGCACTAATTAACCTTAAGCTCACCTCATTGGATGACAAGCGTCACGTGATTTAATGAGGAGGAGGGGTTTACGGTCACCCTCTACATCTACTATCCAATCAAAACATGGTGATCTGAACCCACGTCAAAGGAAACCAAAAGCGGCAGCGATCCAAGGAAAAAAGCTTGCAAAATAACAAAGGAGAGAACAAATGAAATGAACAAAAGAAAAAGATGTGAAAAAAGGGTCTAATCGCCACACCTCTACTATCGCATCCGCGTGATCCAGGCGGATAGCAGTGTAGTGTGCGTCTGTGTTCAGAACACCGCCTTGGCAGGCATTTGGTGGTTGGCCCTTGTACGTGCTTGTCGCCCATTTTGCGGAAAATGTGATGTAGGCAGATATCGTCTCACGTTGTAAATAGTTCCGTGACGGCCCTATACACCAGTGTGGTCGTGTGAATGATATGGCACGTAAATCATGAACATCAGTAAGCATGGGAATATTCTCAGCGTAATCATCAGTAAATCAGCCATCATAACATTTAGAGTTCGTTCTTTGCTGGTCGAAATAAGGTTAGGCCAATAAGAAAAGCATAATCATCAACCGCATGTGATATCATTTTTTATGCAGTAACTGTTGACCAGCCCCTAGTCATTATAGGCAGTCGCCAGGTCTCCAGCTCTTGGGCGTTATAGGCAGTAGCCAGGTTCCCAGCTCCCGGTCATTATAATCGGTAGCCAGGTCTCCAGCTCATGGGCATTATAAGCAGAAGCCAGGTCTTTAGCTCCTGGGTATTGTAAGCGGTAGCCAGGTCTCCAGCTCCTGGTCATTATAGGCAATTTGCCAGGTCTCCAGCTCCTGGTTATCATGACCAGTAGCCAGCTCTCCAGCTCCTGGTTAATGTGGTTAGTTATGGGCTAGATCTCCAGCTTCTGGCCATTCATATCTCTATCATAACGTTAGTTTCTGGCAGTTCGTGGCCAGTTATATGCCATTCCGACCTGCCTACATCAGTAAATAAATTTCTGCCGAAGTTATGTTATTTGTGTCACGTGTTTGTCTGGGTGCCCTCACATTTATCCATCAAACTAAATATGATATCATATCGCATCATCGGGGCCCTTTTGCCCTCAAGCCACAAAGAAGTGACTGATTCCATCGAATGTCTATAACAACTATACTGCATTCAGGTCGTATATTACTGGTGTATTATACTTCGGTTCTATATTAATTGTTGTTACAGTTATTAACATGTCGGTCAGGTTGATATTTCAAATTTAGATTCTGAACCAGGAACCATTAATCCTCAGTTTTAGCTGACATAAAATTATATATGCTGTTATATAGGCAAGAGACCATCCAATGGTCCATATTCATCCTAGGTTCTAAATGATTCAGTAGTCGATAGTGGTCTACATTGCATGATTACTGTATTCTGTGGCTGTAGTAGTTGAAACATCCTACAGCTGTAATCAGTCCGTCGTTTTTTACTACTGTGTCTTGTCCTCAGCCGAAATCCGTAGCTTCCTCAGGTCCATTCTTGACTTGAGTGTACCTAGTCCTGCTTTCTTGAAGTCACCTCGTAGCACGCTTAGCAGATTTATGCAATGCCGTCTTATCCTGGCTCTGTTTTTGCTGGCTTCGAGTAGGGCAAATTCCAAGGCTCTCTGTGCTGGTGTGTCTTCTGGCATCCTTAGCACATGGCCAAACATGGACCATCTTTGCTGGGCAACTTTTACAGACAGCGGCGCCGTTTGAACATCTTATATAGTGCATCGTTGGAAATTATGCTGTCTGGCCATTAGGTGTTTGCGGTGGCAGGCGTCATGTGGGGGTGGGGTGGGTCGCGCACGGATTTCAATGCAGCACCCAGGTAACCGGTGAAAAGCACAAGGGATAGACAATCTCCCTGTCAGGACCCGATTGATGTCTCAAGCTCTACAAACTTCACTGACTTGACTCTTCCTCGCAGTGTGAGCCCTTAATTGTATCGAAGCCTCGTGACATGTCAATGCCCGTGTTTGGACATGACTACCGACAAAAGCATGCGTTGAGCCAATACAATGTCTGCGCAGCTGCATCCACGTTTGAAGCCACTTTGACATGATCCAGTGAAGTCATCGATCTTGTCCCGGATGCGGCATAGACTAACATTGGATAGGATTTTCTGTATGCTGTTAAAGGGCACAATGACCAGATCGAATAGGGGTTATTTTCAACTTGGATAGGGGATGTACCCGGATCTCGTCTTCGATTAGCTAATAGCATTCATGATTCTGAAGTAAACTAAATCTCCTGTGATATTCTTTGAGGATTTATGTCTCGAAGAATTGACATGATGTGATTGGTTTCAAAACTCAAAGAACGAACAGGGATTGTATCGGCCAGGATCAATCAGTCCGCTACTGATACTGGTTATTTCAATATCGATGTATGTTCGTCAGCATACGATTCTTGTTTCTTTCAAATTAGTTTTATGAATATTCAACAAGAATAACTTCAATAGAGGGATTGAGCGGTCACATTCTGAAATCCTGGTTCAGAAGATAATTTATCATTTTGAAGAATTGTTTCACATATATACTACTAATTTGAATTCACGACAGAAAGAAAGCAAGAATGAATGAATACTAAATTATCAAATCTGTCTCTTTATTATACCCATCTTTTGATCCTATAGGTCAACGTTCAAATACTAATGCAGATCACGCGTCCATACACCCAGCAGAGATAAGGAAGTGTTGGAATTTATATCAAATCGGTCCTATACGCTTTCCTTCGAGTAAAATGATTAGCCATTCATAATGGAAATCATATAGCCTCCCCCGAGACATTTCCATTTTGGGTTAAGCGTCTTGGCAATACAATATCAGGTTATCATGTGATTAATCATGTCATAATCATTACCAATGTTTTGTCTTTTGATAAAATATATCGGCATTTGGCATCGTACAGTAATCTGGCCACCGCCAACTAAACGTAACTCCCTTACAACATCGCTTAAAATTATATATCGCCCATATTTCTCTTTATCATTCCTATTTTCTATGTTTAATTCGGCACGCATATCTGTTGGTTCTCTCTTAGCAGCAATCAATAAAACATAGACAGTGTTACAGGTTTCGAATATCACCATAATTAAGCCTTTCTTGAGATTACGCTTAGCAAACGTCCCCCATCGGGTATAGGCTCCTTTGATATATGTTTCTATAAGGAATTCTGTACTTTCAAATAGTCATCGGTAAGACAGTATTTTTTTCAGTAGAATAGAAATTAAATTTCTGTTGGAATTATTATACTATATCAAAACTGAATGCCATAAATGTACTGTTAACGGGTGGGATTAGCGTAAACCCAGTACCGGTGGCGTAGCTAAAGCTTTTTTTTGATGTTAGAACAAGGACATCCATCGAGTCTATGCACACCAGCCAGCACCAGCCATGGCCATGGGAATGGAGATATGGCACAAGGGGTAAAAGTGACCTACCGTTGTATCGATATAATTCAATAACAACCGGTGGCATTCTATATGATCACGATAGAATATATTATAAAAACGCCCTGGCAATGCTGTCAGAATCATCTCAATAGATTGGCAATGCACTACCCCCCCACCCATCAAAGCACTGGGAAGATGATAGCATGCCATACTCGGTGAGCGTTGTTATCGACTTGACATCGACTTCAAAGAATAAGACCTCTGATTTTGACTGGCAATAATAATAATAATAATAATAATAATAATACTAATAATAATAATAATAAACAACTAACTATTTTTCAACAAGAATAAGCTGTTCGCCATTAATTCTTTCACACAGACACGATCACTTCTTAACAAATTCATCTCATTCACAGACACTCCCACCCCACCCACCCACCCCACCCCACCCCACACCCACCCCACCCACCCACCCACCCACCCCACCCACCCCACCAGCTCTAATGGGGACAGCATATATTATGTATACTCATTCCAATGCCCATGGCAAATTGCCTCCCCTCACCCACACCCACCTGATATAGTGCCCGAGCTACCTTCATAATAGACGATATTTATAGCAGAGTTAGGTTCGCAGATGATATTATTTCGCTGCACACTTACTGTACCAGCAGATCCTGATACTAGAGCATACAATACAATCAATACAAGCACCAGTCTAGAGTTATTGCAAGGATAATGTGTATTTTATAAGTCATATCATGCTAATGCGGCCATTTATTCCATACCACACGATGACGTTAGTGCTGGTCGCGTTGGATGCTTGCATCGCAGTTAGCTTCATACTGGCTAATTTGTATGTAGAAAATCGTTATTGTCTATGGTCGGAGCAACTTTCAGTCAAACGCGTATTATTATTCCAAAGGCATTTGCATCTTATCTCAATAGATATCCGGATGCCGAGAGTACAGCATCCCGTTGGTTAATTGCAAATATTATCGCGAGCATTACTATGTGGAAACGATACATCATTTCCCGCGTGCGTCATTCATGACCAATCTTTCCACACATTATAGATTTCCCATCGTTCTGGCCAACTTGGCACATCTCCAGTTGTGTTAGTAAGCCAACAAGTGTACTTCGTGACACGAACATAGGATGTAATCTAGATTCCGTTTAACCGCAATTCGCACATACCGTTCTTTGATGTTGTTCAACAGTTAAGCGGCTCCAGCACACAACTGTATTCAATATAAATAGTTATTGCGCATTCTCACAGCCGAGGATCACGGTAACAGCAGACAATATATCTTAAGGTAGCCAGAATTATGATGACATTCATGAATTCGTGTGCATAAATATGAGCATATAAACCCTGCCAAAATGTATCGCACTGCGTATTAAGTGCAAGATGGTATCGCATTCGTCTCTGCCTGTGTGTCGGGCTGCGCGTGTGCGTATGTACGTGCATGCGCGCGCGTGTGTTTGTGTATGTGTGTGCGTGTGTGCGTAAGTACTGATCGGATTTGGCACAAATATTTCTACAACAAAGGTTCTTACATGGAAGAGTAGATTCAGACGTAATCCAATTTTCTATTTTGTGCTTTTTCCGGACTACAAAGTCCAGAGCAACCAATCTGGATATATATCAGCAGGTTGGCAGTATGCAGGGTCAGACAAAATACACAAGATCTATTAGTAAACGGCTGAGATATTTAGATTTCAATTCATTTAATTTATTAATTATATAGTAATTTATTGGGGTTTGCTAGTGGCTTTAGACGTGAGTCTAGAGCCACTAGCAAACCCCAATAAATTACTATATAATAATTAATATGATGGATTTAATTGTGATTTAATGGTCTGGCTAATGAGTTTTTGCAGACGCCATATTCCAAGGGTTTTAGCTCTGAACCTGCTAAATATTTTGAAAACAATTTGACTGAAGGATGTTAGTGAATAGGCCACCAACAACTCTCAATCAAAGTGTTTTCAAAATATTCAGAAAGTTGAGAGTTTATGCTCATTGAAAGTATGGTCTGGTAGCTTGCAACAGCGGGATTGTTAATATCGGTTGGCCATGCGGCTGATTAACCTATTCCTTTATGAATGCCAATATAAACCTGCACTTATTTGAGATAGAAAGGATATCCATTGAATATTTCGAAAACAATTTGACCATATTGTTTCTGCATATTAACCTTTCGACTGGTGAATTATTTGGTCTATATTTCCCCATATATTTCAGAATGTCAACTATTATTTTATCGATTTTCGACGAAGGTGCCAGTGTTGCTGGAAATGGTTATTCACTGCTTAAATATTTTACTGATGAATGGTCAATCCCTGATTAACATGTTCACTGCAGAATGGTCAATCACTGATTAACGTGTTCACGGCAGAATAGTCAATCACTGATGTACATGTTTACTGCTGAATGGTTAATCATCGACTAAACCTATTGTTTACTGAGCTAACTGAGTTTTATAGTGACCAATTTTGTTTGTGGTCATATACAGATCTTCTCCAAACCCACCAAGCCAATTTATCCAAAAGGCATGAAATGATATTTAGAGCAGTTCTAGAAAAAATGATTTCACAAGAGAACTTGATTGGCCATGAAGTAGAGGGGCTGGTTCGAATGCGGGTACTCTTTGAATCCGTTTATCTGTTGATAAAGTTTCCTGGTGTGAATGTGGGTCCTGAAATGCCATAAACATAAAAATGGTAGCACATAGTAAGGCATTGTATCCATACTCCTGTGTTGTGACTGATATGTAGCAAGTGTAATAATAATGATATTAATGATAACAAGAGAAAATCAGAGATTGCAGACCGTCCCTGTTTTTGTCGCATAAACAGTTTTCGAGGTTTTTTCTTATGTTTTTCCAGACGCATGCCTCCCAAAGTTGTGGACGCCTATTGTATATCCAGAATTTTGGCTGTGTTAAAAATTTGAGCTATATTCGGACCAGTAATTTTCGAGATATCCACAAATCCAGAAATTGATCCGATCCGGATCCGTAATCTTTTATCCGGATAATAGGCAACGAAAGTTCCTTCGTTGTGCTCAAATTTAAGCCAAATTGAATGACTGTTTTTAGATACGGCTCCGGACAAACTGACTGACGCAAGTACGTACGAATGCACGAGCACACGCACGCGCGTACGCAAACGCTCGCACAAACTCACACACATATTCCGCACGCTGGAATTCACACAGGTACACACACACGCGCGCACGCGCGCACGCGCGCACGCACTCATGCATGCACGCGTTATGGATCTATAAACAACTTCGCAATATAGAGCAGGATAACGTCTATCGGAGATTAATGTATATTCAATATACTTCTTATGCATACCTACGCACATTGGTAAAAGGTGGTGATATTGCTGGCTATTTACCTGCGTATTACTTTGTGTCTTTGTAATAATTTATGATCCAGTCACTAAAAACTGATTTTTTTACAATCTCTTCATTAGTGTTATACGCGTCCATTGTGGTTGCGTAAACAGATACTGGGACGTTTGGTATTTGATTGACATTTTCGTGCCAATGCTTTTCCAAGTATCCAGACTACCGTGGAATATGGCCAGATAACGAAACAAAGTTTACCCAAAGTTGATTCATGCTAGGGGAGAGATGAGGTGGTTCTGACATGTATCACAAAAATCTTCCTAGTTATTAATCAATTGACTGGGAGTATAAATTGCTTTCCGGTAAAGCATAACATCCTGGCTGTATACAAGTATGCTATCAAATATTTGTCTTTAATAGGAATTAGTATATTGGATTATTCTTGTACGCCTCTAAACTCTCTGAAGCATAAACATATGGTAGGGATATGTTGGACAAGCTGTGGGGGTACTTCCGACAAGAACCCATTTTGCACTCAAAATGGAAATTTTAATTACAGATCAATGATAAAGGCGTTATTTGACAATTAATAGCGAGATATAACGGCTACACTGTTCAGTCACCGAATAGGCATTCAGAAAGCAACATCAATTTTAGTAAGGCTGGCTCGGACACCCAGTGAGTATGTTTGTCCATCGGTCAAAAGCGATTTAATCAAAGGCCACACTTCTGTTCAGTTATCCTACAATATGGTGTCTAAGATTGAGGTTTTCAGCTAATTTATTGAGTTCATAATACGTGGGCCTTGATCAGTAAAACCGGTTGTCCGGCCAAACTCACTTTCCCAACCATCCGCACACTACCCGCAAGGTATATAGAAAACACACACCTATGACCATAAATAAACACCAGTCTTGTGCCGTGAACATTTATTACTACGCATCGCTATGCCTAATTCAACATATTATACGATGTGTGGTTATGCCTGATCTACTTAGCTAACATAAACTTACGTTTCTAGAACGCAAAATTACATCAGAAATGTAAGAATGAAAAAACCATTTATAACTACTTAATAAAATGCCACATACCAGGTCATTTACAATGTGCCATTTCGGAGTCATTGCTGGGATGTTTTCAGCTGATCACGGATTTTACAACGTGTGGACAATAAAGGGGAGGGTGCACATATTGAAGATTTTTGATGTCTTTTCTTTCTTAGGATGTGTTCTCTTCCTTCTTTGGTACAACCTTGTATGTAGGGTTGCTGCGACAACCAGTTTTACCAAGGAAGAAAGAGAGTGATACTAGCTCGCCTCGTTGGTATGTTGACCTAACGATATTTATTTTAGTATCCGGGCCTGATCTGTCTGCTTTCTTCAGAATGATCGGTAAGACACGGTGGTTATCCGTTTTCTCCAGAGTGAAAATAACTTATAACAAACGCTTGCCGTGAGGTATAATTACAAGGTGATAACTTTATTTCCTAATCTAACTGTACAATACTGTTGCAAATTGTAGTGACTTTTGCCGTCACTGGTTTCAAGTATATTATAAATCTATGTTTGACTAGCTGAATATTTGTACGAACTTAATTTCTACTCGTACTCGATCAGTATTACTCCAAGTCACGCTGGTTTGCTATATTATCTGCCTAGCTAAATGGTTTTTGGCTACTCCAATATAGTCACCAAGAACTTTCGATACGAGACACGGACCCTGACTAAAGTTAGAGTGTCCTTTTTATACTCCCTTGATTTTCTCCCCCTGCTCCTTTTGTTTCTTTTCCCCAGAGGTTGATCGTACGCTCATTGATTGTGACGTCATCCCGACCAATCACACTCTGGGCTTCCCTTCTGCGTAGATAACATCGAACAGGGCCAAATCGGTTTGGGCTGGTTCTGATTTGATGCGATCTGTCAGCCAACTAACAACATTATGGTATGTGTTGTTGTAGCATGCCTTTCTATGATTGACATATAGTTGATATACAAATTTCGCTGGTTTTGTTATTTCCTACAGGACGCTAAAAAGCCCATGTCCTGTCCCTTGCCTATCGTGGATAAGCCTGTAGGAAACGAACGTTAATAAGCACATGAGCTGTATGATCTCATTGCCAGGTGGTGTTGTTGTACTTGCTTAAGGGAGTCGAAATGTCAACCGTCAACAACTCATGTCATTCTGTCACCTACTATTTTCCTATAATTCCTATCGATTCCCATCGTCTCTTTCACTCGAATATTTACTAAACTACTGGCCGAAATGACTGCTGAACATTATAAAAGTGTGTGCCTATCCCATAGCAACCACTTTCATCTTCAACTATTGAAAGAAGCCACCAACTCAGAACCCTGGGTCCTATTCAATTCTATTCCATTCCTAACTTTTCATACTAATATTATATTCATAGTTTCGCATCAGTTTCGAACCTGTTACTACGAAACCGTGTATCATCAGCACTAGTTGATGTTACCCAGTGCATTACCCTACTGCGTACATACCTGATGCTATTCAGTTCTTAGCTCACCTGGTATTTTCGAAGATGAATTTCACTGAGGTCTTATTCGTAAATATAAGACATCCCGCGGGGTCATGACTCCCACAAGACAATCTGGTATCTACAATATGTGTCCGCATCATCCCTCTGGTCAAACCTGACTGATGTCTAGTTTGTCCCAGCATCATTCGGCGCATGCGCCTAACACCCCCTCAGCATGAGTAGTATAGGGGGGTTCTGTTCGTTATTGTTCTTCCCAGCAGGGGTTCTTCGAGAACAAAGGGATTTTTTGGAGAACAATGACGAACAGCCGCCCTGGCTTAAAGAACAATGGCGAACAGCCGCCCAGGGGAAAAGAACAATGGCGAACAGCGGCACACGTTTGAGAGTTTTCATAACAATAGCGCACAGCCGCACACGGTTTTTTGATTTGCCTCACTCTGGAATGTTCTATTATTTTGAATTAGTTAACCATTAAAAGTTTAAAAGTAGTGTATGTTATGTTTAAATGTAGTGGCGGCCCTCCCCCCTCCGTGGTTATCTACCGTTGTAAAAATAATAAGAGATGTTGTATGATAATGTAAAATAATAGAGTTTAAGAGGTGGTCCGATAATGGAGGTCATAGGAGGGTGATGAGGAGGAGGAGTTTGAGGATGAATGCAATGCCGGCCGGCCGGTCTTTGCCCAGTGCTGTTCTCTGCACGTATTTAAGCAGAGCACTTCTGTCTAGTTCGCTGTCGCTGTTTGTGCTTTTATAAAGAAACGTATAGAGATTTTAAGAGAATAATTCTTAAAAAAACATTTTATATTAACGAGGAGTAAATTGCGTTAAAGACATAACAAAATGGCAGATAATTTAAGCGCCGATATTAAAGAATGTGAAGATGCTGTTAATGTGATTCTGCAGCAGATGCGTGATGCTGATGCTGCAAGATTAAATGTGGATCTATCCAATTCGCCTGATGAAGAAGATGTGGATCACCTTTTAAATCTGGGTTCTATGTTGTATGAACCCAACTTTTCAATTCTGCATGTATCTGATGAACATAACGACATTGCATTACGCGAAGTCATTCCTGACCTGTCTGATACTGATGCTGATTTTTTCAATTATTTGAACGATTTATACGATTATGATGTAATCATACCTGAGCAACCTGCTTCTATCGATGATCAAACCATACATACTATAACTGAACAATCTATTCCTGATCTGAGTACCGTACCATCATCATTTGTTAATTATCCTCATAACGTATGTGACGTAATTGATGTATGTGTTGGACACGATCTAAATTTAATTGACATTGTGCCTTCCGCTAATGACCTATCTCAGGATTTAGTATGCCTTCATAATGATTACGATGTAAATTTATTCGACGATGCATCCCTTCTTGACTTTCTTGTGCCTTCATCTAATGACCTATCTCAGGATTTAGCATGCCTTCCTAATGATTTCGACTTAAATGTATTTGATAACGCGCCAGTTCCTGTCTGTATTGAGCCTACTGCTAATGACATATCACTGGATTTAGCATACGTTCCTAATGATTACGACCTACATTTATTTGATAACGCACCAGTTCCTGTACGTATTGAGCCTTCTACTAATGACATATCACCGGATTTAGCATGCCTTCCTAACGATTCCGACCTAAATTTATTTGATGCTGTGCCAGTTCCAGACTGTATTGTGCCTTCTGCTAATGACATATCGCTGGATTTATCATGTCTTCCTAATGATACCGACCTAAATTTACGTGATGATGTGTCAGTCTGTATCGCGCCTATGGCTAATGACTTATCACTGGATATAGCATAGCTTCCTAATGATTCCGCTTATCGCATCGACTATCCTACTCATCCACCTCTTATTGACACATGTGCAAATCATTTGACAGATGAAATTAGTCTCATCGCTGATGAAATCAGTCTCTGTATATCAGAAAATATAGTGTTTACAGATGATCTACTTAATCGTTTTTTGCAACACTATGAGCACGCTCAAATCAGAGGGGCGGTAGTTGATTATACTGACTATATATCTGTGGAGACTGTTCGCAAATACCGCAGTAAAAAGTTTCATCTCGAAGGTACTGAATATAATGTATCTTTTAAAAGTTATCCTATAGCCGATACACCACTTTCTCATTCTGAGTTCATGTCAGGCATCTTACAATCTGTGCTCGATACGTATAGCGAATATAGTAATGTTCAGTCGAATGATCACGTGAGAATCGAGTTGATTCACTGTTCTTTGTAAATGCCGATAGCGATGGATTTTAGGCTATGGAATGAAATTACGCCTTAAGTAATTTTAGAATCAGTGGAAAAAGTCATTCAGTCAAATACTGATTGTAGGTTATCAGAGGGATTTGAATTTCACGTTTTTCGTGTAGAGGACTACAACTCGGGTGGGCGAAATGATACTCTCATAGGTGCGATCGATTCTAGACATTTAAATTTATTAAATTTACATTCATCCGATTTAGATGCGTACATCCTTCCACCTTGTGATTTATACTTTCCCGTGATACCTGCTCGAATAAATTCGCGACTCATGTTTGTACTATGCGACGAATGCGCAAAAAATGAACAAAATTCTGTATGCAAACATATGGAAGAACAGCGCAGTTTTTTTAGGGGGAAATGGACAACTCCAGCGTTACAGCTAGCTATACGCAATGGTTATGTCATTAAAAAAATGTATGATGTATGGCATTATCATGCGTCATCGCAATATGAGCCGCATGGCGACGATGGGTTGTTTACAGGATACATTAACCGTTTTCTGAAAATTAAACAGGAAACTAGTGGTTATCCTGATTGTGGCGGTAGTGAGAGTGAAAAGGCGAATTACGTGGCTGACTATTATGAACATGAAGGAATACAGCTCGACCCTGCCAAAATATTGTATAACCTGGGTTTGCGCTTTGTCGCTAAATCCTGTTTGAATATTTTGTGGGGACGATTTTCTCTTCGTGATCATAAAAAGAATAGCATGATATCAACACGTAACTGTCTACTCTCCCTTCTGAATGATAAAAGTAAAACTGTAGGCTCCATTACATTCCTGAATGATAGTCTTCTAATGGCCTCCTATGCGGTCAATAACGAGTACGTTCAGTCACCATTAAATACCAACTGTATTCTTGCATCTTTCGTGACAGCCTGTGGCCGAATAAAACTGTACGAAGTCGTGTCCTTACTCGGACGCCGCATAGCCTATCACGATACAGATTCGGTTGTATTTAGTACCCCTGAAGGTGAGCCGTCCATTCAAGATCGAAGTGGGTATCTAGGTTCTTGGACGAGTGAAATCCCCTCCGATTATGAATTAACAAGTTTTTGCGCACTCGGTCAAAAAAACTACAGTTATGAAACAAAGCGTCACGGCGATCCATCGATTGTTAAACAGGTGATGAAGGTTAAAGGTTTACCGCTTGGTACCCAGCAATCAAAACAAGTTAATTTTGATACAATGAAAAAATCCATTGAAGAAATTATAAACGATGGTGGAATTATGGATAGTAATAGCATACTATTAAGCTATCCATCAAAGAACACGCACACCGATCATTTTAGAATTCTTTCAGTAAATAGCATTAAGATTTTCAGACCCGTCTTTAAAAAACGAATTTTGAAACTGGGAGATTTATCATCAGTACCATACGGTTACACTAGCGTAATATAAATAGCAACAGTGCACATTTTTTCAGTCAGTATGTAAACAATGTCGGTGTCATCCATGTCCGCCGAAGCCGCACTAGCTGCTCGCGCTATGATAACAAATATTGCTAGGCTGTGTAATGCTGATAAGGATAAGATGCGTATGTTGATTATGAGGAGCATGCGGTTCGCTTTAAGAGATAACAAAATTAATGCTGGAAGAATTATACTCATGTCTGAAATTAGCAAGGGTTTATTAACCGAATATGGGATAGACATAGTGCATTGGGTTCGAGTATTATTGCTGCGAAGCTACATTAATCGATGTCTTTCTCATTCATAACTTATGCTTAGTTATCGCACACATTACAAGCCTTATATTACGGCATAAATATTATGACTGAAAGTTGTTGTCATACGCCATGAACTTACAGTCAGATAGTTTTCAAAATATTTTGTGTATCCATCGATAATACGCTGCGACTTTAGTGTATCGAGTCTCTCAGCCATGTAATGGTTAAAAGTTGGTCCTGCACATTATTTCTCATAAAGTGTGCGATGGTAGAAGACGGTGTCTTGTACCGCGTGAATATGTACGTTATTGATCGAACAAATGCGCTCCATAAATTCGAATTAAGCGCGTCTATGTACGTCATTGTAATGCATGTGCTCCTCTGTACACCATTGTATGCATGGTATTTATGCCAGATGTCGTTCAATCCGTGTGCGGCTGTTCGTTATTGTTACTAATGATATATAAATGCATCAGTTTCACGCTATGATTATTCGTTCTCCACGATGTCATCTGATCCTTGCTTTAAATGTTTAAATCACTCGGCGTTTTGGTGTGATCTTGGTAATTCGCGTAAAGCACGAACAATACGTTTTGGCGAAAAGTGGTGTATCGATCTACGGCAGTTTCATCCTGACGGTTATCCCACTAAACGTGGTTTATATCTAAACGTAGCAGTGTTTAAACAGCTGTTACAGATCATACCCGATCTTGAAGATGCGGTAAAACGTGCACGCAAAAAAGAAGGCATACTATTTTCACATTCTTTGGACAATTCTGTTTGTATTTCTATCTGTGACGAATTTCCGTGTATTGACATATGCTATTTTTTCTGCTCTGACGCAGAACCACGTGCCACACGTTGCGGATTATACCTACAAGACAACGAGTGGGAATTATTGAAACAGAACTCGAGTAATTTGCTGGCAGCATTACCTAACTTTTACGTGCCACCCAACATGAGCGGTGACGAGTTGCTTAGCACGATACCTCAGTGCTTTTACGGTGTGAAAAAGCGAGAACATGAATAACATTCCAACCACTAGTGATTCCGCAGAGATGTCTAATCATGATACGCTTACTACGGACGCTATATACCTTGATGAGGTTTTAAGCGATGATGAACTAAATCTCGTCGATGATGATACCGTCAAATTGTGTCACTATTGTAAAACTATGGGTCATCCACACCATTATTGCCCTACGGATCATGTGCAAATGATTAGTCAGAAATTATTCACATCCATGCTGTGTGAAAAGATACATTCTTTGGTTGTGCGAGATTGTTACGGATGTCTAGTAAATCATCCGAGTCAACGTGAACATTCATGTTTAGGGATTGATGTTGACCTTAATCTAATTGACAATTTTGAACTGTATAATGAGGCTGCATTATTAGAAATAGACGAAGACGAATATTGCGCTCGACTAGCCTGCCATTACTATATATGCGAACATTGTACTGATCTGTACCATATGTGTATGACGGAATGGTATAGGTACATTGCGGATGTAATATATGAAAAACAGATGTTGGAGCCATAACTATAATTAATATTAATTTATTTAGTTTTATTTAATATTAACCGCATGTTTTTAAGCATTAAAACACACGGATAATTTTTTAATAAAATCAAATACGTATTTTATTTTTTTAAATAACATAATTAATTGTTTTATTTTGTCAATTGTAGCTTTGTAAAATATGATGTATTTGGTGGTTTTTTTCGTATCTTTGTAACGATATGGATTATTGATGTCTGTATTAATAAAACAGTTTTAAAATCGGATTTCGCTTGTGCAGCACCTAGCTCTCTATCTCTTTATCTGTCGCTAGCGACTCGCTATTCACTCCCCCGTTTCCTCCACACACGTTGGTATGCCTGCTTTTCACTTGATAGAAGCACGTGATGGCGCGTGCCATCGCTATTCTTTAGAGAAGAATGGTCCAGGTGAATGAATGATAGAGTGAGCTGAATAGCGCATTCTTAAATAAAACACCATTAGACGGTTTTTGTTCAATTTCATGACAAAATATTCACTGAATATTGTGTTTATTTTTGTAACTATTTAAAGATGTTATGGATTCGTCGCACAAGTATCTGATGTCATAATCATAGACTTAAATGTCCATAGCATTTCTGCTCCATAGCATGTATATGACAACACAATTCTTAAACGTACATAGCATTTCTCCTATGTCACCAGTATCTGACCTCACAATCATAGTATTTCTCCTAATTTGATGATACAATTTTTAAATGGACATAGCATTCCTCCTACGTCTCGAGTATCCGAGGTCGCAATCATAGTATTTCTCCTAATTTTACGTCACAATTCTTAAATGTACACAGTATTTCACCTACGAGTATCTGACGTTGCAATCGTAGCATTTCTCCTAATTTACGTGACATTCTTAAATGGACATAGCATTTCTCTGACGTCACAAGTATCCGAAGTCACAATTCATAATGTTCACTAACCATCAAGCATTGATAAGGTATTCGCAGAAGAGTAACTACATATTACATCGTAGTGACGGTTCACATGCGTCCACGTATGCCTAAGGTATATATCTATATATATATATATATATATATATATATATATATATATATATATATATATATATATATATATATATATATATATATATATATATATATATATATATATATATATATATATATATATGCACATGAGCGTATACCTTCTTAGTCGTACGTGGACGCACAGGTGACGACGCTATGGCATCAACACGTGACTGCAATACAACGTTACGTCACCCATTTACTATGATTGTCTGCGGTCCAACACAGTGCGGTAAAACTGAGATGATAAAAGCACTAATAAGAGATCCCTATGCCATTACTCCCCCTCCACAGAGGATTGTGTACTGCTACGGTGCGTGGCAAGATGGGTGTAATGATTTGGCAAAAGAAGTTGAATTTAAAGAGGGTGTGAATGTTGAACTAGACAGAAGTTGCAGAACATTGGTGGTGCTCGACGATTTGATGAATAAATGCGACGAGAATGTAGCTGATCTATTTACAAAATGTTCTCACCATGAGAATTGTAGCGTAATATTTGTCGCACAAGATCTGTTTCACAAGTCTCGCAATCAATGTGACTTATCAGTTAACTGTCACTACATGGTATTATTTAAGAATCCTTGTGATGCGTCATCCATTCGTACTTTATCTAATCAGATGTACCCAGGCAATACAAAGTATTTGATCGAATCATATAAGGACACTACATGCGAACCTCACTCATATCTACTCCTAGATTTGAAACAGACGACACCTGACAATATCAGACTCCGTTCATCTGTTCATCCGAAGGAGGGGTGCTACGTTTACATACCTAAGAAAAATGGCATCACGTAAAACGGAACGTCATTTACCTATGCTGCAATATTTGGCTAATGTAAAGCCTTCAATCAGAAATGATGTAATCAAACAGTGTTCGAACGAATTGGTGGATGTACTATGCGAATCATGACTAAACGTATTACGTGGGAATGTTCATCTCACTAAAATACGATACAAGCAGCTGAGTAAATACAAAGCGAAAATGCGTACGCTGACTAGTCGCGGTGTGCCATATGCATGTAAAAGAAAATTGCTACAAACAGGCAGATTTTTAGGCGCCTTATTACCAGCGGTGATCGGTACGCTAGCACCATTAATTGGTAAACTGTTCACGTGAAAAGATGGAACATACACATAAAATGGCACTAGTTCCTCACGAATTGATAGGTAATTTAAATGAACAGAGTAAAATATCATTGCTACAGACAGATCCATCGATACGTAAAGCTATTACTCTCGACAACGAGATATCCAATATATTAACCAGACATGATCTGACTGAAAATGAAAAAGCAAAATCATATTCGCAATTATTGGATAAGTATAGGCATTACTATCAGCAAACGCAAGGACAACAACAACAATATCAACCATTACCTCTACAACCCATAACTAACTACGATGCACTGCCCGCACAAATACTTGAACGTACGATGAGGGGAATACCAAAAACGTACAAGACAAAAGCCAGTGGAGTAATTGATATTTTACGTTCGGGTCCTGAACGTTTTCATGTTAATGATTTGGGCGAAGGGACACTAGAGGGTACGTTTTTCCCAAAAAGTAATGTACTCGACCTGCTTACAAATGTAGTAGCACATGGTCGTAAACCTCTTATGGCTGGTATGCGGGATCAAGCGGAGGGAAAGTTTCTTAATCTGTTACGCGACCTAAACATACCCCGCAGATTTGTAGGGCAAGAGAAAACGATGAGACAGATATATAATGGTGCAGAAAAGGATGTTAGCGCCAGTGAGTACACGTCTACACCCATGAGCAAAAGAATACATAGAAAGAGTTCTCTAGCGGACATCAGGAAGAAAAAGCGACATTCAATTCCGGTGTGGGTAAATTTAGATAAGTCATGAATGATGCTAAATTGGCGAAAGTATATTTTGATCCGAAACATTAGGCGTCTTTTGGTGGGAAAGAAAAGCTATATAATGCGTTCAAAGGTAAAATACCTTGCAACTACATCGACAAATGGTTAAAACACCAAGAAGTATATACCCTTCACAGACCGCGGAGAACAAAGTTTGACAGGCGAAAAATAAGAGTTTCAGCCATTGATGAACTATGGCAGGCAGATCTATGCTCGATTGGCATGCTGGCAAAAGAGAGCAACAATGTGTTATATTTGCTATGCGTAGTTGATGCCCTTTCAAAATATGCATGGGTGGAATGCTTGTTTAGTAAAACATCGTCAGCAGTCAAGAAAGGGTTAGAATCAATATTGGAGCATACTGTGCATCGCCCACATGCTATTCAAACAGAAAAAGGGGGTGAGTTCGTAAACCGTGTAATGAAAAAATATTTGAAAGATAATGGAATACATTTCTACACTTCTCAAAATGAAATGAAAGCTGCAATGGTAGAGCGTTTTCAATGCACACTGAAGGGTCGAATATACAGATACATGACGCATAAAAATACACGAAAGTATATCGATGTATTACACAGTTTAGTCACAGCATACAATAACACAACACATTCCAGTACACGCATGGCTCCTACCGAAGTTGACCGTAGTGCGGAGTTAATCGTGTGGAGAAATATATATGGAAAGAAGACGAAGAAACGTTCCAAATCTAAAATCAGCCCTACTCAAGGCGACCATGTTAGAATATCACAAGCAAAAATGACATTTGAAAAAGCATATCGTGGGCAAGGGAGTCGCGAATTGTTTAAGGTGCATGAGGTGCTTACAGACAAATATCCATACTTATATAAATTAAAAGACTATGGAGGTGACCCGATTATTGGTACTTTTTATCGTGATGAGATACAGCAAGTGATAGAAGAAAATGATAAAGAGTATGCCGTGGAAAAAATACTTAAAAGTAGAAAAAATAAAAAGGGACAACGCGAGTATCTGGTAAAGTGGCTCGGTTACCCGGATAAGTTTAACACGTGGGTTAATAAACTAAGTACTATACATCATTGACAATGGATGAATATATGGAGAGAAGATCGGATCAGAGCATGTGGCGAATGCTGGGTTCACGAGTACCGAAAGAAGAAATAGTATACCTAGCTCAAATTATAATAATTTATATCATAATCATTACATCTATCATGAATCTGAGTATACAAAATGGGCAATCAGGCATATGGATATCGATTTTGAGTGGATGTCTAGGGTATATATTGCCTAGTCTGCGCATAAAGACGTCCATACATCATTCGACTCAGAATGAACGAGGATCAGTTTTACATAATGCTTCTGAGCAATAGTAGTACCCAGTTCTTTCCAGACAATAAGATATCAGAGTTTCGAACATGTCTGCAAACTCCATTAACATTAGATGGTGAATGGGAAGTGGGCCTCTCGAGTGTGTTATATCCGAGGAGTTGGCTTACTATTGCGAAGGAAAGTTTTGTACAAATATACGCATTTACTAAGAAGAAGATAAAGAAGAAGAAGAAAAAAGATAGCGTTGCGTCAGAAGAAATTAGCAAAGATGTCGCCAGCATGTCAGAAATAGAAAAGACATCGGCTTTTCCACTAGTTTTAAAAGATGGTTTCGGTAATCCACGTACTGCCGATCGGGGAAAACAGTTACGAAATGCTTGGGGAAAAGATGCGCGAAATGATAAAACAAATAATAACGGTAAAAAACGTTTACGTAGAAGCGAAAATTATTATTATGTGCAAACAGAAGCTCCATTTATCAATGTACCGAAAGGGTACTATGCCATAAAATATGGTAGACTATCTAAATGGCCAGATAGAGAGCAAGACAAGATTTAGACACAAAAAAATATTTTTCAATTTTTACTTGCATCGCGGGAATCTAGTTTCTCTCACAGTTAAAGATAATTATGCTATACCTTTAGGTAGAGATGTAGCACATTTAATCGGATTCGAAGGAGGAAAAATACATATGGGACCTATAGACCTTAAAGAATCATTTCGTTCAAATCGTGAGGGTGGTCCTATGACCACATATATATACTGCGACGTAGTCTCACACGGCGTGGTAGACGATACTTCCGCACCGCTACTCAGAGTGATACCCATTTCTAGTACAGATGGAGGAAAAGATATATGTCAGTGGACGTTTCCTGATATTCAATACAGTACTGTGTCAAAGAACTACATCGATACTATTGGAATACTTATAACGGATAGAACTGGTGCCAATGTCCCATTCAAGGATGGAGCATCGCCGAGTGTACTCTGTTTGCATTTCAGACGACGATGACAATGATAATGAGAGGGACATTAAGAGGGACGATTAGAGGAAGAACGAATGCACCAGCGCTGGCTCGTTACTACGTGAGTCAAGCGGGTCGTGGACGTATTCTAGTTTTTGTAGGCGCACGATACCAATCAGGACATGGACTCGGTAATATCTTAGGTAGTCTATTACGTTCAGCAATACCTTTTGCAAAAAATGTGGCTAAATCTGTAGGTAAACAAGCTCTTAGTGCTGGAATCTGACTAGCTGAGGACGTAATGGCTGGGGGAAATGTTAAAACGGCATTAAAATCGAGAGCAGGTGGTGTTGCAAGGTCTTTGATACCGGAAGCTCTAGTTTATCAGATAGTGGACCGATCGAGTTTTACGTCAGTGGGTCTGCCGATAGATATTTATATCTTACGCAATCTTATCTTTCGATTAAAGTTAAGCTAGTAAAGCTAGATCGAAATGGTGATGAAAAGACACTCGAGGTGAATGACCTGATAGCTCCTGCGAATAATCTTTTGCATACAATGTTCTCACAAGTGGATGTTTTTTTTAATGGAAAACGTTTCAGCTACTCGAACGAAAATTATGCTTACCGCTCGTACATCGAGACGTTACTAAATTATGGCAGCGATGCCGCATCCTTGCATCTACAACTTGTTGGATGGAAAATAGATGATGACGGCGAATTTGATGATATCGCTGATACTAACTTAGGTTTTCAAGCACATAGAAGAATGATGGAGCAGAGTAAAACGGTGCAATTAATATGCTGCATACACAGCGATATGTTTCTGCAGGACCGATTCCTGCTCAGTTCCGTTGATTTAAGAGTACGCCTACAGAGGAGTAAAGATGCGTTCGCCATTATGTCCGCAGAAGGACTGAGGCCTAAATTGAAAATAATGTTGGCTAACTTATTTGTACGCAAAGTTATCCCATCATCAGATCTGCTAGTGGCGCACGCCATTACTCTGAGACAGACAAGCGCGACATATCCTATTCGCAGGGTAGTGTGTAAGACTTTTACAGCACCTAACGGTGTTATGAGCATCGCCAGAGATAATATATTTATTGGTCAGCTACCTACTAGAGTATTATTCGCTGTTGTACCTAATGATGCCTATAATGGTGTGGTGCATAAAAATCCGTTCAAGTTTGATAACAATAACACTACCCATGCAACATGTTATATAAATGGAGAAGAGGTTACAACATCGCCAATACGTCCTTTGTTTAGTGACGACATTTACTCGGACGCTTATTTCTCGCTATTCTGCGGTACTGGGGCGTTATTCAAAGACCGTGGCTACCTGATAAATAAGACTCAGTTCAGACATGGAACCACATTGTTCGCATGAGATTTTACGCCAGATCTAGCTGATTCAGCGCATCGCTACCCTACACACACTGGTTCGCTAAGAGTGGTCTTCCATTTTGCTCAAGCACTTGCCGCTACAACCAATGTAATTTGCTATGCTGAATTTGATAATACGATAGAAATTGGATCAGAATTTAATATATTAACAGATTATTAACAAATATGTTGAATACATTTGAAATAGAGGATCTATTATTCGGCGACAATAAAACGTGTGAACACTTTCTCGGTGTTTTTCCAATTGACAATGTACCCACACATATTAAATATCTCCCCGGCCTCATTAGTAATAAACACGCATCCCAGTAATAAATCCGGACAACATTGGGTGGCGGTTTATTACAGTAGAAATGGAAATGCTGAATACTTTGATCCATATGGAAGACACCCTTCTGACGGAAGAATGATTTCAAACGTACAAGATGGACTCCGTGTGCGTGTTTATTATTACAACAATGTACATGTTCAACCGGCCGTGACGACAACTTGTGGATATTATTGCATATATTTCTTATACCATTGGTCAAGAGGTGTAGAAATGAAACACATATTATGGGCACTAAGAAACAGAGACAAAAATGACTCAATAGTGAAACGTTTGATGCGCAGGATTATTAAGAAAAAATGATCATATTTAATGTAAAATTATTTATGTACTACGTTTACTTTTTAATTATCGTGAATAAATGTCGCTAATATTTATCATAAGAAAAATGCACGTGTCAATAAAAAATACATTTATTCTGTAAAAATATGTTATTATTTCTTCGTGTTCCCTTCTCACCCCTCACCCATCCCAAATTATCGCTATTTTGATAAAAATATTTAATGGTACACTAGGCACGCAAGGCGTACCACAATGATCCAAAGATCAATAATTAATCGTATTCACATCGCGACAATGACAATATGCGGACATATTTGAATACAGAGGAAACCATATGACGTGCTCTGTAATTGAACCCTGCGTATCAATTCAAGTTTTCTATAACTGGAATGTCATTCAAACATGGTGCGATAGTAATGTTTTGTAAACCGATGATGTTAAGCGGTGGAGAAAAATCATGTGACCGAAATAAGGGCGTGTTCAGATTGGAAAGATAGTTTTAGTGACAGCTCATATTTTAACTATAAAAGCGAAATGCGCGCGATTAGTAAGGCATACAGCTTTTTGAATTTGTCAAAACACGTAAAATGGAATCTCAATTATGCGATCGATGGAGAATGATAGGTTCTACACCTATTAATTGCGGTTGCATCCAATGGAACCAATATAAAGAGGTAGCAGTACGGCAACCATTTGCAATGTCATTGCGTGAAATCCGTACCCGCTGGAGAGAATATCTAGCAAGTCCGGACGAACTCAGTTACAACAAATGGTTGCATACGAAGTACCAACTTCGTAATGATTGTTGTATGTGTATGTCCTGCAAACAAAACAGAAGTTATCGTTTGCATTAATTGAGATAAAAATATTTACATTAGCTAAATAAAAAAAAATAAAAATAGGCCTCTTTTTTAAGGGGCCACCAATAAACCAAAATTATGTTACATACACCCACACACAAACGGGTACATAAAAAGATGCACACATGCACGCATGCATAGGGGACAAGGAACACGGGTGACAAGGGGCATCCGCGTAGAACCATGCGCGCATCATCACGCGTGTATCGTAACATGCGTGAGGGTATGCGCAATACATGCGTGCGTTGGTGCATCAGGTGCGTGCGTGTGTGTGGGTACATATGCGAAAAAAAAGAAAGTAGGACACCCTTGTGGATGATGGATCAGTAACAGATTTCCAACGATACAGACGCATTCAGCCACAGATTCCACTTAGAGTTACGCCTTTCGTCGTGGTACATACCAACGACATTATTAGTTCGCGAGGAAACAGGCATTGACAAAATCTAACATCGCATGACCTTAAAGAGAATGAAGCGGACATGTTTAATGTTAATATGAGTAATGCGTGAACACACCATAAATATGCATAAAGCACTCGCGCACCAAAACATGATATTCTAATATTACCCAAGGGAATTAGTACATATGTCCACTCGGCTAAGAACTAGGAAATGATACGATATTGTATCCCGAGCACAAAGCTGTACGCATTCGCAACTACAAAGTAAAATCTCCTAGCGAGTCGGTGATAATTCAATAGTAATTTTGAATATTTCTAAAAACCATGTAGTACCAGACTTGAGGTACTAATACGCTCTTTCATTATTAACACATGGTATGTTTGTATCTCGATTCAAGCTTGATCTCATGGCTATTCAAAACGTATGGCTAAATCATACGCAACAAATAATCTTTTTAGCATAAGTACGCTCTACATATAATTCTATAAACGAAACCCTCAGAGATATAATGACAACATTTTAACCATCGTATCTAAAACGATTTACGTTATTGCAAAGTATTTAAAAAACAATTTGAGCATAATGACAGTTAAAAGTCAATCAAAATATTCAACAAAAATAGTTTTACTAATAACGTTAGCGTCATCAAATTATTTTCAAAATATTCAACAGCTTTCCTGTATGTTATCGATGAAAATGAGCCATATATTCATTGGTATTAGGGTTAACCTCTTTTTAACCCATAATACAATCCATCACCACCAAGTCTTGGTTACCATTCCAACCGAACGTATATACCATTAATACAAGATTATTTTTAATATTTTGTTGCTAATCTGTCTGGTACCTGTTGCTAAGACAGTAACAGCTTACAGACAGTCTCTAAATATTCTACAGTTTACTAATAACGTTAGCGACGAAACAGTCAAATTATTTTCAAAATATACAGCAATACCGTAATTCCTCATACATCCTCAACCTCCTCCTCCTACGACCTCCATTATCAGACCACCTCTTAAAATCTATTTTGTTACTAATCTATCTGGTAGCTGTTGCTAAGACAGTAACAGCTTACAGGCAATCTCTAAATATTCTACAGTTTACTATCAGACCACCTCTTAAAATCTATTTTGTTACTAATCTGTCTGGTAGCTGTTGCTAAGACAGTAACAGCTTACAGGCAGTCTCTAAATAGTCTACAGTTTACTAATGACGTTAGCGACGAAACAGTCAAATTATTTTCAAACATCAATACCGTAATTCCTCATACATCCTCAACCTCATACTCATACGACCTCCATTATCGGACCACCTCTTAAACTCTATTATTTTACATTATCATACATCATCTCTTATTAGTTTTACAACGGTAGATAACCACGGATGGGGGAGCGGCGCCACTACATTTAAACGTGAAATACACTACTTTTAAACTTTTAAGGGTTAACTAATTCAAAATAATAAAACATTCCAGAGTGAGGCAAATCCAAAAAACCGTGTGCGGCTGTGCGCCATTGTTATCAAAACTCTCAAACGTGTGCCGCTGTTCGCCATTGTTCTTTTCCCCTGGGCGGCTGTTCGCCATTGTTTTTAAGCCAGTGCGGCTGTTCGTCATTGTTCTTAAAAAAATCCCTTTGTTCTCGAAGAACCTCTGCTGGGAAGAACAATAACGAACAGAACCCCCCTATGCTACTAGCATGTGTTACAATGCGCATCAAACATCATTTGCCTAACGATGGCTGTCTTGGTGTGCCCAACGTATTAACTATTTGCCTAACATTGGGCCCAACAGTGACCTAATATTTCTCACAAATGTTGATCAACAATTACAAAATAAAATACAAAGAAATTGTTATTTTGCTATAGATTAAGATGTGTTCATTATAATAGTCGATGGAATATATTTAACTCACTGGCAAATGTTTGTCAGGCATATGTGATAGTTATAGAAATTTAAACGAGATTGCGTTTGTTCATAGTAAATTGTCAAACGCTTACATAAATGTGTACAAGACATATTGAAAGTATATCACATACTATTTTGAGTGAGAAAAATTATTTACATTGCATAGTGATTTTCCGATATAGAACTACTCACTAAACTGTGAGCCAGATAACATTATTCCCTAACACAAATACAGATTTAACGGGCTAAATAATGTCTTATCGATTTGATAAGTTACCTCGCTTTACAGGTGAATACGTATCCCAGCAAATGACGAGCAATTATCAACATACATCGGCTTAATGATTTTAGATGGCAACCTGTAGGCCAAAGACCGCCGTAACATGTGCATGTTGTACATATTATCTCTATTGGCTGTAAGGTGCCGGGCCTAAATTTAACCACCGATTTCGCTATTCTAATGTAATTATGGGCCTATGCAAGTAAGATGTTGAATATTCTGGTAGCAAATGAACTTAAAGCAGATTCTGCCAATGCGTCCCCTACTAGGCATGCCCTCCGTAAGCCAAGACATCATTCTGGGAGATCGCGCAAGAAAATTATCGAGCCGCTCTTTCTAGTGGTAAATTTTCAAAAATAATTTTCTCTTGGTCTGCAAATGAACATTTCTCAAGACTACTGCAGAAGTCGTTTTTGGCCGATATGAATGTAAAAGGCTTAGGCCTTTGGACCATGAATTTCCAGAATCCTAATATAACTTTTCGAATTCGACGTTTTAGGTTCAAAGCGATAACAAGAAATGGTGATCTGATACATTCTGTGTCTAATATTAATACGTGGTCCCGACAAATAATACTTTCTCTGCATGGATCCTCCTCCGCAAACGTGACAAATCATTATATTGACACGGTCCATATCCGGGGAATGGTGTGCAAAATCCGCGATCCCAGCGGGTGTCCTCGATACAAGAGTTGATACTTATGCTCGGATTATAAATTATATTTTATTGGGCATTTAGTAGACTGCCATTACTGCGACCAGTGTGACCAATGTCTTACGGTATATGTATAGAATTAACATCGCCAAGGCCCGGGCTCGCGCTATGACGCGTGTCTCTGAAACAGTCATATGTCACGAACATGTAGTCATGTGTATTTATTGGACAAATTCATATCCTGTAACACAGTACGAGAGTGTTTCCCGTTGACAAAAACCATTAAGATTATAATTTTTGGCGTCGATAATCTATCTGAGCAGAACAGTGTATCCGGATGCTCAGTGTGCAGTAACTACTAATAACTATGTTATTAATGTCGAATATGTGAATGAAATCTGTATTAAATGGATGACTATGTTACATGGCTGGAATGACTGAGACATACTGGTGACTCACGGTAGTTAGGTGACTAACTTAATATGGCATTTTAATTATGACGTCAGTGACACTTCGCCCATTGATACTTTCTTACTATGTAGGGGTCAATTATCGCATTGCTAGGTTTACACGCACGCACGCACGCACGCACGCACGCACGCACGCACGAACGCACGCACGCACGCACGCACGCACGCACGCACGCATGCACGCACGCACACACACACATCCGCTGATGGCTTCCCCTTCCAGTCAGAAAGAATGCATTCATAAAATATGCATGCCCGTTTTCAAGAGTATGATCCACCCACAGCTTATTTCAATGGATCACAGCACCTTTCAGCACTAGGGCCACCCATGAGCGTTCGCAAGATGGGCATACCGGATGTGGGTAAGTGGTGGTGTAGGGGTGGGGCTGGAACCTGTATCTATACACACATTTTAACACTTAATTTATGCTGATTTTAAGCCTTTGAACACGATATACTGGATTGTCTGGGACATCATTGTGTAAGTTAGTTCTGGCATATGTACATGTATCATGATCGATTTCATACTTTTTTCTGTATATTGCATTTTATGTGCTATCCGGACAAGTTGGAGTAAATAGATTTTACTTAATATGTTAGACATCATTACATGAGAGAATGCGTACAATTGAATAATTCCACAGGCATGTGAAGGTTCATACTAATCCCAAGAAATGCAGGAGAAAGCATCTAGGTGTCATAAAATTTCGTGATGGTAGATCCGGGACCATCTATATTGCGACCATTCATATACATTTTGGCCCACACTAAGCAAATTCATGTGAATGTCCATGGGAATACGCGTATGTGTAGACCTTGCCAGTGATATTGCGTTTAAACTGCTATTCGCCATGTGTACATCATTATTTTCACGAATCATGATTGGTGGCATAGGCTTACAAATGATATTCAGCATTATTGAATAACGTATCATTCACCACAGACTAGTGCCGTACCTATAGTCGTTGATGAATCATTTTCCTGCAGACAGGCAATTTTATGTCTGGTTATTTGAGTGATTACAATGACGCGATATGGGATTAATGGCGGGTGGTGCATTATTTTCAATGCCATCTTTTCCATTAACAGATATGTGGTCTTATCAACAGCTTGAATATTTTATACAAGGATGGCTCAATGTTTTGTCTATTAGATGAATATGATTACACTTTTTCAGTATTTTGAAGTTCCACTCATCACCCATATTTCTACCTCTTCTGATTCACATAATGCCAGGGGCATAAGGAAATCCTCATCCGGCCAGGACACGCTAGATGAACTCTGGCAAACTCAGCAGCAATAGACGCATACAATTGGATCTATGCCCTCTGATTTCTAGTTAAGCTCTGCCCACATTCTGCATGTTATACTCGATGTGGAACTTTTGAATCTTGACCTACCCAAGTCCAAATTTCAAGGTAGCTATCAAGGGCAGGTGTTGAATATTCACCACCCTACTTTATCATATGAAAGAGGCCAACCCATATCTGGGAAGGATACCCCTAAGCCAACAGTATGTTTATTTCTGGACGTTGTATACATAAGCTGTTACGGCAAGCTAACTTTGTGCCTGCGTTGGTTCAGTCAGCCATCCGAGATAACTGGGCTACAACAAGTTATGTGCCACATGAACCTAGTGGAATCCCAGTCAGTTTCATTTAACTTATTTAGATTACTCAGAAATGCGTTTGTAAGCATCGGGCTCAGATAAAGTGCATCTGTGTGTTATGAATCTCTATGTGGTATGGTCGAATTCACCAGTGGTTATGGCGTGTACGCACTCCTAATAGACGCGTAGTGTATGTTTCCCACAAGCGCTAATAACACCGATTACAAGTGCAACAAGAAATTGAGTCACTCATGATACGCCAATGCTCAAACATGCTAAATTAAAGTTTACATCAACTACTATATATTTTTGAAATCATTCAGTATGCGTGTCTGCATGCCTGCTTCTAACAGGAAATTACATGGACATGTTTTTGTGTGGTTGCCTGGCCAAATATAAAAAATCGTTTAGGTAAGTGGAGAAATATCTTGTAACCGTTATCTTTTTAACTAGACAAACACGAGTACACATTTCCATTGATGCAAGAAAAACTTATTAGAATATTCGGAATCTAATGATACCTATCAATCTATCCACAGTTTCAAATAAGATAAATTTACAAATACACAGCAGCTTATTAAAACGGATGCAGTACAGCTTTGTCTATGTAGTAAATACTTTGTTTTTATTGTGAAATTCAGGCACATATGTTGCCAATGGCAAAGTGTTTTCAAAGCATTTACCTACTATCGTTATTGGCTTGTCCGGTTGTCCTAATATTGAGATATGATGCTTTCCCGAGTTAAATGGTAAATATTGATATGCTGGTGTTTCGCGGTGAATTGCTTAAAACTCGATGACTGTGCATACCATGAAACATATAGCTATTATAAAAGTATGCACGCAATGCATTAACACAGACACGCACATACACACGCATACCTGGAGGCACGTATACACGCACGCATACATCATCATCATCATCATCATCATCATCATCATCATCATCATCATCCCCACCACCACCACCACCACCACGACCACCACCACCACCACCACCACCACAACATCATCATCATCAGCAGCAGCAGCAGCAGCAGCAGCAGCAGCAACAGGGGCAGCAGTATCTCGTTTGCTTCTCACTCACTCTTTCCAATGTTTCATTATCACCATCATCATATTACTATCATTGTGATCAGTGGCAGCAGCAGCAGCTGCAGAGGCAACAGTGGCAGCAGCAGCGTCGGTGGCAACAGCAACAGCTATAGTAACGGCAATGGCAACAACAACAACAACAACAACAACAAAAACAACACCAACAACCATAGCAGCAGCGTCATCATTTATGGTATGGTCATCATTACTTATGCAAAAATGATAACTTTATCATATCATATCTGGATCAACTATATATGTAAATAATATGTTGTTTTCGAATGGCCCTTGCAACGCATAAAAATTACGAATATCTTGCACCACTTCGAATCTGACTTTGTGTCACGCTTTATACCGAGTCATAATCCACCGTAAACGTGGTTTACATTTTTGCCGTATTTTTTACCTGGTTTATGTTTCAAACGATCTTATACACATTGGTTTAGCTTGATTCTATCATCTGGTTCGCTACCTAGACTAAATCTTAATATTCAAATAAAATTTCGCAATAGCTTTCACAAAATTTATTTATGTGTGCATACGCTTAGAAAGATAGTGTGTACCTTGATTCATTTTCCATATTGCATCAATATTTTCAGTTGGTGTAAATGCAAGTTTAAACGTAGTTGAAGCGACTGAGCAGCCTACATACATGATAATCAAATGCAAAATATATGTTGTATATTTCAAATGAGTAGCTTTACCAAATTGCTTATCATATGTTTTATTTATATATATATATATATATATATATATATATATATATATATATATATATATATATATATATATATATATATATATATATATATATATATATATATATATATATATACATATATATATATATATATATATATATATATATATATATATATATATATATATATATATATATATATATATATATATATATATATATATATATATATATATATATATATATATATATATATATATATATATATATATATATATATTTGCACTTGATTATCATCCTCCTTTAATGGCATACAGAGATTTTAGTTGTGGGTAGCAGCTCAATAAAGTGCCATGCCCCTTAATCAGTCAGTCGGTCGATCGGTCGGTGGGGCAGGCAGGCAGCCAGCCAGCCAGCCAGCCAGCCAGCCAGCCAGTCAGTCAACCAGCCAGCCAGCGAGTCAGTCAGTCAGTCAGTCAGTCAGTCAGTCAGTCAGTCAGTCAGTCAGTCAGTCAGCCAACCAACCAACCAGTCCGCCTAACAGCCAGGCAGACTGCCGGTTAGCCAGCGAGTTAGTCAGTCAGTTTGTTATTCAGCCAGCCGGAAAACGTATTCCAGGGTTCAGTTTCAATAGACTTTCCTATGCAGACGGTAATGGAACTGTGTATGGGTGGGTGGGAGGTGCCCTGGGATTTCTTAAGAGCTGTGATGAATTTGTTGTCAAAACGTAAAGGATCAAAGCCACAGTGACTGGATTAAAATGAGTATTGTGAAAAGTATGTGCCTGAAAGATACATTTGTCAATACCGCTGCATCTACCAGAGTGATTTTGACCGACCTTGGGAGAAATGTTTCCTGTGGTCTTGCGAAGTAGTGGACCATGTGTTTTATCAAATGGTTAAATAGTAAGGCCACATTGACACCTACTGCAATCGTGATTCTATCGAAGTTGTGTTGGTACCAACTAACAGCTCTGGCCCATTGAGTATCATCTTGCTTTTCTTTTCCACTTTCGGTAAACAAAGAAATCCATATGAGATCGGGAAATATTTCAGCAACGAGCCTAATTTACATATTTAACTCGGAATTATTACCACATGGGCACTATATGTCTAAATCGAGAACAACCTTTTAGTCTGATACATTCCCATATAATATCAATATGTGGTCCAGCTAAATAATAATTTCTCTGCATGAACCCTCTTCCGTAAACATGACAAATCATTATATTGACACGCTCCATATCCGGGAAATGGTGTGCAAAATCTCCGATCCCAGCAGGTGTCCTCGATACAACAGTTGGCACTATGCTTGGATTATATAGTATATTTCATTGGTCACTTAGTAGTATGTCTTTATTGCTACCACTGTTACATTGTTTGATGTATGGAATTAACCTCGGCGAGTGACTCGCGCTATGACGTATGGCTCTGGGACAATCCTATGCCATGAACAGAAGGAAATGTGTATTTATTGGACACATTCATATCCTGTAACACAGTACGAGTGCATTCCCTGCTGACAAAATCCATTATGATTATACATTGCTGACGTCGATAATCCATATGGGCAGAACATTGAATCCTGAAGCTCAGTGTGCAGTTAAACTAGCGAGTCAACTAATAAAAGCTATGTTATTCATGTCGAATATGTGAATGAATTCTCTATTAAATGGATGACTCGGCTACGTGACTGGAATGACTGATACATAGTGATGACTCCAGTACCAGTAGCTAAGTCACTAAGTTAATATTGCGTGCTGTATTTTAATTATGGCGCCAGAGACAGATCAGATCGCGCCATTGATAATTCCTTACCAATAAGTGTCATGTATCATGGCACTTATTGTTTTACAGCTAGTTGTAGTGCAGCTATATCCAGGGTCCCAGAAACAACACCAACTCATTGATATTTCCTTACTATGTAGGGTCAATCATGGCACTGCTGGTTTTGCACATACGGCTTAGTAACACAAATACGGAGTTCAAGTTCGAATCCCGTCAATTTCCGTCAAATTACCGAGAGTTATTTACCATTGAATGTATGAAACTCGGAAAATTATTCGTTTCCGAACAATAATTTGAATTTGTCTGCATCTGATTTGAACCAGCTTCGGCCATACGCTTTGTAATACGCATACGGAGGCCAAGTTTGAATTACGTTTACGTCAATTTACGCCGAATTTACCAGGAGTTGGGGCATCTAGGGCTACAGCTAGGACCACCCCAACAACAACCCCCCCTCCCCACCCCTGCCACCACCCCAGTTTTAGCAGGATCCATTCCCCAATGGCACACGAGAAACGATTTTAAAATTGAACGGTAGTATGTTTACTTTTAAAATCCCCGAGGAGGTGAAAGCAATCGGGTCGCGTAATGACCTCAATGTTAACCCATACACTATCCTCTCAACCTTTATCAAGATCCATTCATCTATGGCCAAGAATTACCCATTCCAAAATTAAACGTCATTAAAAAGCTACGAGGTTGAAAGTGGCGTTCCGTTATGGTAACGATAATTACCCATGGAGTATCCTTCACCAGATTGCACTCGAGAACCGTTCAATATTAACGGAGTGGTAGCGATTTCAGAATGTAATGGTGGGGTAGGTGATTGTGTCATTACAAAACCAACCAGGCTGGTGAATCGAAAAAACAGGTTCCAGTCCGATCTCGATACTTCCAATTAGAACCCAACAGGCTGTATCTATATCCATTCTTCAATACCGGAGAATTAGCGATCTTATAATTGAAGTATGGTACACCCCTCTAAAGTCCTTCAAGGGTGAATGAAAAATCGAGTTCCTTAATATGTCGAGAGTTACATATATAATATAACTCAAACACTATATTGATATACATGCGCCCTTCTAAATCCACTAGTGGAGTGAATCGAAAACATAGCTACTTAATAATGGCCAGAGTCACACATACGACATCCCTAAGTTTTATTGATATCCGTTTATCAACAACTAAGGAGTAGCGATTTTAAAGTGTGGTGCGTGGGTGCCATTTTAAAAGCCACACAATAACTGAATGGAAAATAGCAGAGGATGGTATCTGAGAACATCTAAAATACAATTACACTATAATACAATCACGAATCATCGTGTCCAGTAGAGCTGCCCTATATACTGATCTCACAACCGGTTCAAGATGGGGGCGGTTTGCAAACCGCCGAATCATGCTCAAACCGAAAAACCGAGTTTAATTAAATGTTTTGTTTAGTCTATTACTGATTAATTGTTTTTTAAATTATAAATATTGCTGCTCTGTAGTGGTCTTGAGAACTGTCAAGTTTCCCACCTAAAGAAGTCTATTTTATTTTAATTTACCACTGCAATGACTGGCTCGATAACGAAACCAGAAACTCTAGGTAAATTCACAAAAATAATCTTCCTTTGCCTGCAAATTCAAAATTATAAATATATTGGCCAAGTATGTGGTTTAAAGGGTTAAAACGCAGACCCATTAACACATACAAAAGTCTACATTTCCGTTATGTTCTATTCCCACTAAATTGCTTATGATGAATTGCTCTCTGTCTATAAACCTTACAATATTTTGAAACTAATGTGACTGCAAGATGCTGCAGTTGTTTGTAGCACCAAATCGCAGTCAAATTACTTTCGATATATTTAATATGCACAATAATATTTATACCATTCTAAATGATTGGTCTTTCGTATTCAGTGTTAACACAATCTAATTGGGTACAAAATGATTTCTCTCCTTAATTCGTGTGCGCATGATTGACGTGTGTTCGGTTTGTTATGGACGAATCACATGCTGTGTGAATAATTCATTATCACAATTCCATTAAAATCACACGATTACCTATATCTAAAACTAATTGTTCAAATCCGCTAATCTAAACAGGTCTAAACATCATGAGTTCCGAGGGAATTTTAAATTGTCGCAATTCGGACACAAAATAAACATGTTTATTGGCTCTGTTTTTCTGAGTAACCGAGTTATCTAATCTATGTATGGGGGTGGGTTACTTAGCTTTGTTGTGATAAGTCTTTAAAGCTAAAGTCACAAGTTAACGACAAGTCAACAAGCAGTCTAAGATTAATAGGACACTAATTAAGATAAATATCCTTTTGTTCAACGCGTGATGATTAAACAAAGATAACTTTCGCACATTAGAATTAATAGATTGTAAATGGAACACAAATTATGGTTAGTCGGTAAGAAGTTAGATTTGAACAATTACTGGCGCAAACAGAAATGCATGTTATATACCTTATTAATGATGCTTATAAAGAAAGTAAGACGTGAGCGTGTATTTTGGGTCAAAGGTTCCGGACAACACACGTAGCTACATGCTTCCCTGAAAAATTTTTGTATACATTAATTGTACCCACTCATCTTTGCCCCACCCCCCCCCCCCCCATAAAACTGATATACGGTTCAAACCGGTTTGAAAATTGACGTAGTCACCGGTTTGACATTATGCCATACAGCGCAGCCTTAATGTCCAGACAGCTATTTTCGTTTGTAAAAAAAGAGTAATTACATGAAACATATTATTCACTAAGATTAGCAGGATGTTCAAGATTTGTGGTGTGGAGTTGGATGGGAGAGGGCCAAAAGAACCCGCTGCGTTTATTGTAGCCGTGTGAGTGACCGTGAATGTGGCTAATATATGGCCACTCACTGTATTACTAGTGTATCGCCACAATGCCGACTTATTGTTTATTTTTTACTGAAATCCCGTTTAAGATCGTAAATTTAAGCCGCCTGCCACCTCGTTATTTTTATTATATTCAGCAATATATACCTATATTTTAGAGCTTTATAATTCCACACTGTTCTTTGAGAATGGCTCTATTTCTGGTGCTAATGGTACTAGGAACTATACAGTACATTATTCTACTCGCCATCAGCAGCAGCAGCAGCAGCAGCAGCTGTGCATCATCATCATCATCATCACAATCATCACCATCCTCATCAGCATCATTAGCATCATCATCATCATGATCATCAGCAACAGTATCATCATCATCATCATCATCATCATCATCATCATCTTTACGACCACTACTATCACCACTACTTATTTACATGCCTCTGAAAAGACTTACAAGATTGATTAATTTTGTAACATATGTAACCGCCATTGTATGTATGTTTCATGCATATATGTTTCTGCACTTCTGAAGAAGTTACAGAATAAACTTGAAATGTTAAAGTGAAGTTGGATCTGACCAGATTGAATAGAGCTCCAAAGTAATAGAAGCCCCGAGTAGCAGCGTTATGTACGCACTAATTATTAGGAGAGGACGTTGGATGAAAATACTGATCTTTTATTCTTGGCCAACACAATTACGCCTGAGACGGGATAAAAGAATTAACAATAATGTGTGAATCTGCTGAGCGGACTGCGATTTCATTCATTGAGAAACACCAAAGTCATCTTAATCAACCATTTATTCGCTAAGACATGACCTTGAATTCGAACCTATATTGGTGGCGGCCATTTTGGATCTTGTCAAATTATACAATGTATGTTAGTGAATCCCAAAATGTATCCTATGCCAGGGGTTCATTAGTAAGTACTCATCAATGGATGCCTGTGCCGAAATTACTGCTTTTTGCTAAATATGAAAATTCCATCCCTTAAGGAAGCAGACTATCTGGCCGATAGACTCTGCAGCATATGATCTATCAATAATTTAAAAACAGTGACGCTTTAGTAGCTGACTGATCATATGTTTCTACAGCATAGTAGTAGTATTAGTAGTAGTAGTAGTAGTAGTAGTAGTAGTAGTAGTAGCAGCAGCAGCAGCAGCAGCAGCAGCAGCAGCAGCAGCAGCAGTAGTAGTAGTAGTAGTAGTAGTAGTAGTAGTAGTACTACTACTACTAGTAGTACTAGTAGCAGCAGTAGTATAACTTTTGTAACAAAGTCCACATATGGGGGTCACTACTTAGTAGATTTAACTATATAAAAAAGGAATAAACATATATCCAAACTATAAGCATCCTTTATTACACGCGCGCGCACACAAGGACACACACGTGCACACGCGTAGGCACGGTTGTGCACATACGCATAGGTACATGCATGCACACGCTCACACGCATACACATACGCGAGCGCACACGCACACACGGTCATGAACGCTCACACACGTACACACACGCTCTTACATATGTAAATGCTGCTTTGATTCGCCTTTCAACCAATCAGAACAGGCAGAGTTTGTCCATGTGGGGTGAAACCAAACATACATGTCAGCTGTTGAATATTTTGGAATGAATTTGACTGGCCGATGTTGTGCCTAAGGCAACAACATGCATTCGAACTAGTATCAATATATTCAACATAGTGGGCTTTATTTAATACAAATTATTGTGTACTGCACTTACATGACATCACGCGCCATCTCTTGAGGAGACGAAATGGTCGCGGTGACGCTTCGACATTATCCCGATGCTAAAAAAGCAGGTCATCGTTATACAGATAAGTGAATACACTAGGAAGTGAATGATATATAATGTACATCCTATGATCTGGCATTACAATCCATTTGAGATGAGATTTGTATCACTTTACAACCGCTGGCAAGACTATGGGGGAGTGCTGCATGCCTACATACCATCAGATAGCATAACAATATCCGCACCATATAATGCAGGTTACTGGTCAAGTACGGGGCCAATGTCCGACCGTATTGGCCCGGCATTGGCTCAATACCGGCCCAGCAACCTGCGTTAGCAATGACTATTTATAGCCTCGCGAATAGCATCCGCAGCAGGCTTCCTTTCTTAAGGAGAAAGAAGTGTATTTCATCTATCAAACTATTCATTATAAATATCGGATTTCATTTCTTTTCATTTCTTTGTTTTACAGAACACATTATTAAAGGAAGTTGGCAGCAAAAGAGCTATAGGCGGTAAGAACACATATATTCTATACACCATATCACGGCGAGTTAAAAATTGTGTTGTTAATGTGACCGCTAGGCTGTATTCGATATCCTAATTACATTATGTTAACCCATTGAACCCGAAAGACAAAAACGTTAATTTCATTAATATTATGTTAACTATTTTCAGTAAACGTGGACGCTATAGCAACAACAGGTTCCTGTCAAATTAGTTACATAATTTTCAACAACTTACCTGATTAGTGACCTTGTCATTGTGGTCCAAGGAATTCAGTGTTTGACGGTTTATGATGCTTACTGCATGAATGCCAAACCAGAATATGAGTAGCATGTGAGAGATAGCCGTCAGCATTTTACCTGTGTCGCTAGACGCCAGAGTTACTGAGAGCATGCGGTGCTTCTTGTTGTTGCATCTCTCCCCGTCGGTCCCGAAGACATATGCTAATCTTAGTGCCAAAACATAAAATGTAACAGTAATATTTTTCAGCAACATTCCAAAATACACACTTTTGAATGTGTGATTGAAACGTATATCAAAAGCATATCAAAGACGTCCAAATTACCGGACAAATTAGTCTTTGTTCATATAAGTTGTGTTGGAAATTATCTAAAATACATGGACTATAGCAACATAATGATAACAACAGCCTACGTGTGTACTGTTTCCACTGTTCGAAGATCTATTATAGGTGGCAAGATGACTTTGAATGTACACCGTGTCTTTGTAATGATAACATGATTAAGTTCGAAAGTATGACAAAAACACTATTTGCTTATCGCATTTTCCCCATAGGGGTCAAATCTGTCACTCAAGTATATAATGTCATAATTAAATACGTCACAAACAAAATGACCCAGTTGAGGCACACAAATCGAAGATTCTATCACGAAAGTGTACGAAATGTATGCCGTTGATAATTTTACAGTTTAATAAACTGTTGAATAGAGTGAAAATAATTTGAGTGGGGCCTGTTACTGCCACAGGCAACAAGAGCACCCAGTCAAATTAGTGTCACAATATTCAGCAGCTTACCACATAGCTAAATTGTTTTCTGGGAATTCAGTTTCAAATTTTCAAACCGATTCCTATAACGGATTCATGTGGGTAGACTATGTATGCATATGGGTCTATGATTGAGTTTCGGCCCCCCCCCCCCCCCCCGTTGCCTCAGGGGTATAGTAGAGTGCAGGACAAACGTGCCGTAACACTCTTGCATGGACCAATGCCGCATTTTAGACAACCTCATCGGATGAGACCCTTGAGCACTTCACTAGAAACTTGGAAGGAAGGCCATAGTGGCTGCCACTTTCCAGACAGCCTGCCCCTAATCAACAGGAGCCACTTCCACCTATTGAGGTTATGAGCGTGGCTCCAGCTGTAACCTCCCTGTAGTGCTACCCACTTGACGAGCTGTTCGATCGCAGCTACATTCAGTGAATGTTCTAGAGTCTAGAGTCTACATCCCTTTGCGCTAAAAAGCTGCTTTCGAAATTCATTGACACTGTCTGATTCGCTCGTCCGGCTATACAGTAGGACTCTGAAGGGCATCTTATATGATTTCAGACGGTCCTTGATCCAGTGAACTCAAAGCATCAGTTAGCTTATCGAATGCACCCCAGATGTCCCCAATAGATTTTCACCAATAAAATGAAACACCGATACTATATTACATGCATCCAGTATATGCATGAGACAACTGACTGAAGAGAGAGGTGGCAATGACCTTTCCCAGTGCCATATGATATCCACAGAGGAGACGGATTTAGTTTGGGCACTGCTGCCACACCCACTGCATTGGAACTAACAGGTCAAAGCATGAACTTCGTGTGACCTACAGAGACTGCAGCAGGAAAGTGCACTTTCAGGCTTGAATCGACCTCGTCATGGTTGCATGGAGTGAAACGACTTGTATCATTATGCTCTGGGACACACACACACGCACGCACGCACGCACGCACGCACGCACGCACGCACGCACGCACGCACGCACGCACGCACGCACGAACGCACGCACGCACGCACGCACGCAACAACAACAACAACATCATCATCATCTCCCGAGATCATGATCAACTGATTCTTAGCAGTCAGTGACATGAAGCCCTCAGTAAGAAGGCTGAAAAGCCCGGACTTCTTGTCTACACTTTACATGAAGTGAAGCCAGCTTATCAGCAAATGGGTAATGAGCGACACCTTGATGCATACATCTTTCCGGCTGACCTTTCATCTCCCTTCATTCAAGCTGTATTTATAGAAATTGAATACGATATTCTCACATATATGATGATCAAGGAACTGGCGGATGTGATGAAAGATTGTTTGCCTTTATCTGGTGGCAAGTAATGGTCAACCACTTCTCCGGCAATGAACAACACCTCAACATTTGAACTCTGGTGTATAGGGGTGACGGTTTCTAACTTCCCAAGAACGGTAACTTTGCCACATTTTGTATTCGATCGGATATTCACATTTTGTGTGAGAGAGAGAGAGAGCGAGAGAGAGAGAGGGAGAGAGAGAGAGAGAGAGAGAGAGAGAGAGAGAGAGAGGGAGAGATGGTGGATGCATCTAGTATCCATGTGAGAAGAATTCCTCTGAACTCCCACCATGTACTTCACTGGCTGCGTACAGTTGGATTAGGGCTGACATGAGTCTTGCCTTCTTCTGTGTCGTCTTTGTTGGTAGTTTGGGGATGTGTGGGCATGGGATACAGCTTGTTCTTCTAGATTGGCGTGAAGATGAATTTTGCATGTGCAATCAAACGATCATTGGCGTACGTTTCGCACTCATCTGAGCCTGTTTCTTGCCGTTTTGTGTACATAGGGCCGCGGCCTCTGGAAAGAGATTCTGTGTGTGTAAGAGGGAGATGACCTTCCCGTTGTCGGCAAAGAGATGGCACATAGAAGTGACCATTTGTTTCAATGATTTGCCATCATTGAGGAAACTTTTGGAACACAGTTTTGTTCATGATGTGGCTTTGGGCGGTTTGCTAGTCGCACGGGATTTATCCATAGATGTCTTGAAATCAGTAATGCCACATGCAACCTCGGCGAAGCAAGGCACCGCCACTCGAACGCTTATACATTGTGTGTCTACCAGATTACGCCACAATCTACCTTAATTGCGATGTTGTCCGGCTCAACTGCCATGTTCGAAAACGACGCTCAACTTTGTTAACTGTAAAGCGCCCATTTTAAAACTTAGCTGCTATCTAAGAATGTAGCTAGGATAGCGTGAGGATGTCGGGGCACCAATCTAGCAGGATTCAAGGTTCAAGTCTCAAGATTATTTATTCAGTAGCACACGAATTACAATATCTATCGTTCACATCAGGTTGTCCGCCGAACGCATTGTCTACTGAATGCAGACTGGTACCGTACACATATATACATATCTATATCAATAAATTATACAATTGTATATCAATTTATGGTTGAGACATTACATTTAGGAGTTGACAGTTAATAATTTAACCCACAAATTTGGCCAAGAAAATTTCAATTTCTTCAAAGAAATAGTTAGGCTAAATAATAAATTAATACATGTATAACTATTATTACAAATGCAACAAATATATATATATATATATATATATATATATATATATATATATATATATATATATATTTATTTATTTATTTATTTATTTATTTGTTGTATTTGTAAGAATGGTTATAAATGTATTAATTTATTATTTAACTTAATTATGTTCAGTGATTGTTGGTTAGGTAACCATCCTGCCCTTATTTACTTCTCACATTATAACATATACAATTAGTTCCCATTAAATTGATACAATAACCAACACTCACTGAACATAGTTAGGTTAAATAATAAATTAATACATGTATACCTATTCTTACAAATACAACAAATATATATATATATATATATATATATATATATATATATATATATATATATATATTTATTTATTTTATTTTTATTTTTTTTGTTGTATTTGTAAGAACAGTTATAAATGTATTAATTTATTATTTAACTTAATTATGTTCTGTGATTGTTGGTTAGGTACCCATCCTGTCCTTATTTACTTCTCATATGTATATTTTTGTTTGACTTTCGTTATAATGATGATAGAGTTTGTACATGATGCTGGCTGCTGGTAGCATCCTTGGTCAATGGAATGGGGGTGGGCAGGAGTGGAGGTGCTGCGTAGTGAGTATGGGTGAGCATCAAGAACCAGGGTGAAAGTTTATATTTTTCGTAGACTTTAATTATAATGGTGCTACAGTGCTTATAGGATGCTGGCTAATGGAAGCATCCATGGTTAATGGAAAGGGTAGGGTGGGTGTGTATGAGTGGATGCACCCGGTGTGTGGGTGTTGCATAGTGGGTATTAGTGATCATTATGAACCAAGGTGCAAGTTTGGTCTGGCTTGATTGGTAAGGTAGAAATTCGCATCTCTCTTGAAGGTGTCTATGCCAAAATAAGGAGCTGTAATCGAAGAACATGATGCGTATACTGATACCGTGGTTTCGATGCAAACCTCTTTGCAGTCCAGCTATCAATGTCATCCAAGGTATCGCCAGGTGCAATCAGCACTCGATACTCAGTGTAGGCCACTGCTTTATCATGCTAGCATAGGGGACTACAGCAGGCACTTAACTGGAGTAGCGAGTACGCTTGATGTGTGCTGCGACAAGACTCAACGACCCAAGATGCAAAAATCCCAGCCTCGATAAGCGCTTCGATCCACCCACTCCCGTCCAGAGGTTCGTCGGAAACGTAGGGGCAGTCTTCTCTCCGTGCACCAACACCGTATCAGCAGCACATACTTGTCCTCGGGGCTACTCTCTTGAAACGCCCACTGTATACGTTGAGCAATTACATTGCAAAAAAGGGTTGATCTAGTGTAGTGACCAGAATCTGGGCTGGATTGAGAGACTTCATCGCAGCATTGATGCAGCCCATGACCATGTCTTTTATGTATAGAAGCATGTCAGATAGCTGATGGACAATGACGTTTTTGTTTGCGACGTAAGATTAGAAATTGAGTGACAGATCGGATCCCGGCATGTGTGTTTTTGTGGAAGAAAGTAATAGTGCTTATGATGATTTGATTGACGTTTTTCATAAGATTTAAAAACTACTAGTAGGTTCTCTCACAAGAACAAAATACCCAATCTGCTGACTATTGGGAAAACGATTGCTTAACTGTTTCTGTTGCCTAACACAGTAACGACCTCACGCAATTTTCTATATCTGTCGCACTATATTAGCCATAGCGTTAGCACCACATTAAATAAAATGGGTTAATTATTCTAGCTCGTAGATGTTGCTAGAAGACAAATCGTTTTTTGCCATTCAAACGCAATCCCACGAGTCCGATGCGCACACTCCCAGATGCGCACCTTCCTCTGTTTCCCTCATACAGATACACTCCCATGACACCGATGAGTAGCATATGGTGCTAATTAAGATCCTCTAAGGGAACCAGTCTTCCCACGCATGCGTGAGTTCCACCCACAAATCCATATACATTTGTCAATAGTTGATCACAATACGGCATTCGTCCAGCGGAAATTGACGAGACAGAATCGGCCGTTGATTAATCTGAGTAAAATGTTCATAAAAGCTCGGCAAATTTGACGGCATGTATCGATAGCGCCGTATTTGTCCTTGAGTGTATCATAAGTGTGTGTTTATGGCTCCATCATTTGTTATTGGCCATCATTTGTTGTTTTCTTATTTAACATTCATCCAAATCCTTAGCCGTTACAATTGTGTAATGGCATGTTCTTTATGATGCCAGCAATATTCGGCCGAATATTTTGAAACGATTTTGACTGAGAGCTGTTGCTGCCTAACAGCTTCCAATAAATGTAGTATCAAAACATAAAACAGCTTTCCTGCTTTGGATATTTGTGTCGAGTCTCAGATTGATGGATATCAAAACTCCTTCCTTAAACGCTGAGCATTAACACGCAGGGGTTAATTCGATGGCGATACGATGTTATTTTATTGGTTATCCGTCGCCAAACGACAATTTTATGTCGTTAACGGGGCCTTCGTGACGAGCGGTCTGCTGACCAATCACTATTGATAATTACATCACATGTCAAGTATGTATTTCACGATGTAAATATACAGATTAAAATCGGATCTAGCTGACTCGATGTGTCCTAACATTTGTGCCAAAATAACTTATGACGAATGGGCAGACAGTCATGTAGAGCTCAGTTCATTATAAAATGCAATCGAATTGATAAAATGCAATCGAATTGATAAAACAAACTCGAGTAAGCATGTGCATACAATTCTAATCACAGTTGACCATCCATACCGAAACACAATAACACAGCAAACACAATACCAGTATAAAGTGATTAAAACAACGAGCAGCGCTCAAAACAACAGTGAATTTTGGAGGCAACCGCATCAGCATCGTACCAGAAAGACACCAGATGCTTTTTTTGTCATGCATCAGTGATCAGAGTAGATAAGGGGAGGTATAGTCACACAAGTTCATTGGCTGACGAAAATTCATGGAAATTAATCAACACTACTGGGTATTGCTGAATATCACCGAACATTACGGAACACTACCAGGGAAACATCTGAAGTGTCTAAAAGTGCTTAAAAAGCCGTAAAATTAACTAAAATAACTAAATAATCAGAACAAAATTGGAGAAAAGGATGCAGGTGACATAATCAATCAATTAGAAATCATTTCTGAGTTAAAGTACAGTACATGAAAACAGAACCAGATAATGTGCAGTCAAGAACTAAAATGCATAAATTATGAGGAACTATCACATAAGACATTATGTCCTGTGATGATTTTATACCAGAAGAAGTGACAGAATATTTAGACATGTTCGAGGAGTCCTAAGAATTATGAATTATAGATCGGGATGTGTGGCACAACTACTGTACTGTACATCAATTGGACACCTTTATAAGGAAGTATTCCTAAGTGACAAAGACCATAACACCACCATGAGGGAATTTCTCAGGGAGCACATAGATATTTTGTGACGACACATGAGAGTGGCAGAATAAACGACAAGTTAGCTAGGATCCATCAGGAATCTGGTGAGGACAATATTACGTTTAACAGAAGATTCAACCATTTCGCCAGTGTAACATACACTGGACAGAAGATCCAGACAGAAAGAGATTCAACAGGAAAGTGTACATCTACATGTTGAACACACGAGCAATAACACAATGGCTCATTAGGAAATAACATGTTTACTTTGCAGGACGTGATGACGTTCATGGAGATGGAATGAGGATTCTAGTGGAGAATAAACTCATATATTCCCAATAACAGACATGACGAGTCAAGGGAAATAGGTGCTTTCTACAAGAAGCCATCAGATACGAGTGAATTATGCGTATCTCAAACAGAAAATAGACAAGCAAAATCAAAGTCTACAGAAAATGTTCAAAATAACGCAACTACCATCAGGTTTAGTGATAGCAGTGAGCCATGACATGCAATTAGAATGGATTACAATAGCCAGTAATGTGCAAACATTCAGAATCCTATTGGTGCAGACAAACTGGTCACATAAAGTGATTCTGCCATGCAGACCTTGTACAGTACCAGATTGACATGACCAAAGAAGCCACCATCATGCTACACATGCAGTGAACCAGAACATTTTCAGGAAGCCTGCCCCATGGCGAGAAATCTGAATGCACCAGCACAGTTTCAATATATGGAAGAGTGGTCCATTCATGACAAATGAAACATCATGGAGCATGTTGTCAGTGCAGACAGCCTGGATACCTTCAATCCCATTGTCCAGAAAATCATAGAAATTTTGAGAACCAACTGAATAATGCAACTCAGAACTTTGCAAACAATATGTGCCATGAGTCTAACAACTGTATCAGTGCCCAATCAATGGAAGTGTGTGGGGGATGAATGAAGGAAGTCACCCATGAGATATGATAATGATAGCTGTAAGAAAGACTATGGTAGAGAGTGTGTGAAACGTGAATGGTAGGCAAACAATCAATGGTGGCCCAGTCATGCAGGCATTATTGATAATCATCAACCCACTTATAGAGATGGAGGGAACTGCTCCAGATGGACATGTTTCTGTGCCTTTTAACTCATGCCAGTATATCTCTAATTAGGAATGATATTTGGAAACCAATTCTAGGTGATCATCCTTTGACGAAAACTCGAACATTGTTAGCTGTTAGCGGTATACATGTTCTTTTGTGAAACGCCGGTAAGGTTTCAGAATGTCCCATCTATCCCTCTTGTGGTCTTGTGGAAGAGTAAGTGTCAGGGAACACTTGGTATGGATGTCTTATGCATGGACGAGGTGACGCAGTGATTGATCATGATAAGAATGAGATGTCATGGTTTGAAAGGAAGTATAAGTTACCCAATTTAAGCACCAAGATGAGTATCAATGCAATGAAGTGAGTTAAAGAGGTGGTAGGATACAACATTATGTACAGTCCTTGAATAACTTTAATGTAGGTTGTCTGCAGACCCTAGGTAAACTGACGGGGTGGGGTATAATATTCCCATGGATAACGATCCACCTATTCAACAAAGAGCATAATGGATACTGTTAACCAAAGCGAACATTGTAAAAACTCAAGTTCGGGAAATGCTAGAGTTCTGAAGAATGGATTATTGATGCATCGATGAAGTTTGCTGTTAGGTTTCCAATCCATTACTGATTACTTTGGATATATTCAATTCCATTTATGGTGCATCTATGTTTTCTACAAAGAATTTGAATACATATGGTTAACAAAGACATTGAGAAGAGAGCATTCATCTAATTCGATGGATTATCTGAGTAGATCTATATGCCCTTTGTGTTTTGCAACTTGGTTGCTGTGTTCCAGCATGTGATGAATGCTGTATTTAGAGAATATATAGGTAAGTTTATGTAGGTTTCTGTTGATGACGTAACAGTTTTAAAAAAACGTGATAGAGCATGTGGAGCATTTTACAATTTCGATGCAAAGATTGTGTGAGTACAATCACTATCTAAATTGCCAGGAATGCGATGTTGCGAGTAAATTGGTAGATTCCTTAGGCTATCATGTCTCTGTATAAAATATCTTAGATAAGGTGCAGAAGCTCTGTCATCTGGGAGATGAAACCACCACACCACATGAGTAAACTCTGAAGAATATCAGAATCTATTGTTTGTTACTGGTGGTCATGTGCAAATAATTACACTGAAGTAACCAGTCTGCTTCCTGGGCTAATGAAGAAGTAGAGATGAGTCTGGTGCAGCAAGTTGGAGCAAGCTGCTTTTGACAAATTGGAGAATTTGTTATGTAGTGATGTAGTGCTCACATATCCTGGCCTTAATATGCCATACCATCTGTACACACATGCTTTTCATTATGCAATTGTTGTGATTTCAGTCGATAGCCAATGTATCGGGAAAGTAATTCAGTATGTGAGGTCAAACATGAAGGCCAGCCAAATGAACTGCTCTCTCATTGAGAAAGGGCCATATGCAGTCATGTATTCTCTGACGAAGATATGGCCATACCTCTTTGGTATCGATTTCACCATGTTCATCAACCTAAAACCACAGAAGAGTTTATTTGTGGTGGAGGTGTGAGTGCAGAGATGGGCAGTGGTGATCGCCGAATATGAATGTAAAATTGAGTACATTAAAAAAACGAAAAGGTTTCGAGATAATCTCCTATCTCGCTTAATGTGGCCAGCAGAAATTGCCACATTTGACACTGGTGACTATGTAATCCCAGAGGTCGAAGATTGAGCACATGACATGTTGTATAATGAATTATGTGAAGTAAAACATTCAGAGTTTCCAGAGTTGTTCAGATAAACTTCAGAGAATCATGCTATGCATGCTCCCTCTGCATTGGATGCAGTTATGCAGCGTGTCATTGACTCGTCCTACCGAGCAAGTTTCATGAATGGGTGCCCAAGCAAGCTTATGAGAGAGCAGGATACAATGGCTTGCGGAAAATGTTAGGTCTTGTATGAGACTCATTTGTGGGAAGGATGTAATCGCCATGTTGGATAAGTGCACTATATTCCAAGTAAATCAATCCATCAATACATGCCGGGCATACATGGGATTTCCAATGACCACATATCTAAGACCATTTATTGGCATGTGATTTCACCTTTCATCAAGCCAACAAAAGGGAACACCAACATAATGATGATTGTTGATCATTGCTCTGTATGGGGCAGAGGCATACTCTGTTCTGTCGAATACCACAACGAATGTTGAAGATTGTTTATTTATTGGAGATCAATATCAATGAGCTCAGACTCAGGTTTGCAGAATATGGTCGAAGAAGCCCTTATCACCTGCAGATAAATGGTCGGACGGTGAGGTTTAATAGAACCTTGCAAACCCTGATTAGGATTTATAATGAATACCAAGCATGGGAAGACGATCTTGGCGCAGCAGTAATGGTGTATCACAATATCCAATATACTACAACTGGGCAAATGCCATTCTTCCTGACTTATGCGGGACGTGTCAGGTTGCCAATAGCTATAACAATTGCGCAAGTGGAACATCTGAGAGATGGCTTGTCTGGACTCAATAGTGACCTCTTGCATGTCCATGCTGAAATGGAAAAGTACAGCGAAATTCATTGTACTGAGATTGATAAGAGAACACATGCAAAATACTTTAAGGTTGTGACTCAGTAGTCATAGCAGTTGAACTAAGGATGAAACAGACATTCTGCAGTCACTCTGAATATGAGGAATCCAATGTAAACATGCTCACATAGCTCACGTCCATCACTAATGCTCTGGAAAGATACACATTTAAATATCTCAAAACTATATATCGTAGATCCAGACATGTGTTTGGACAATGTTATGATATATCCAGTGAGAAACCCTGTGAAACGTGACCATGTCTTGGCCGCAATCATGGTTATGTCTCAGCAATTAGAGGCATCTCCATAGATTATCTCTGAGCCATTGGAGCAATCGACTCCTGAGGTAATGTTGATTCATGATGTACGAGTCTGAGTCGAGAGATGGAGGTGGCAGAACCATCTCATATATTTGGCAAACCCCCAGAACTAGATGGAGTCGCCAGCTACAGTGCAATCTCTGTATACCCTTGCAAACTGGAGTCAAGAGTAAAATAAACCAATCAGAGTAGTGCATGCATTCCTTTTGTGACTCAGACACAGTCCTCATCGTTGTGCTTGCTTCAGTAACAGGTTATCACCTGCCTGAGAGCATCACCACTGCTATATCTTCTACAGCTGTATCCATAGAATCCATCATCATCATCATCATCATCATCATCATCATCATCATTATCGTGTGCATTAAAGACTTCTCCACTGTTTGAACTCATAACTGTGTCCACTGCTTGATTACTGATTGTTTCAATGTGTATTTGAAATACCCGCTGTATATTTAAAGATACTATTGATGTTACTGTTGTAAGAACAGTGCTTGTGTTGCATTTAAAGCGTTTATATATATATATATATATATATATATATATATATATATATATATATATATATATATATATATATATATATATATATATATATATATATGTAAAGATACTATTGATGTTACTGTTGTAACAACAGTGCTCGTATTGCCATTGTCATTGCAAATTGTGTAAAAGCGTATATATATATATATATATATATATATATCCTTTGATTTTGGACCTGTGTCTTGCATACTTACAACCATTGTTACTTGAACCACAACCAATAGCGCATTCACCTCGAATGTATACCACGTAAAAGAGAAGGTAGTTTGAGACATGTACGGACAACTGTTACTGCCATATGCATTTTAGTAAGCTAAATAAAATTTGTCCAGAACTGACTAACATAGCCAAATGGATAAATACCCCTATCTATTAGCATGGTAACTGCTTATGTTCGCCCAAGGCCAACTCGTCTCTTTCGTGGTATGCTGAGGTTGTAGATGCCCTAGCCATGTATCACGAACTGTGTGCATATGTCCTCACCCGCGTTAGTCACGCATACATTGCATTGTTTGTGCTTTAGAGGCTATGCACTGTTAGTTACATTTGTCTATATAAGAAATTTAGCTGTCTTGTAATACACTGTTCCACTGTTGAAGCAGCTGCATGTTTTCCTACCTCCACTTTTGTTAGATTTCCATAATCTGCATAGCCTAAGACCTGGTTAAAACGGTAGGTAGTTACAGTCGGTTAGCTTGTGGAAGCACGGAAATACAGTGAATTCGGTCCAGCAACTACAAGACAGTTGACACATCGGTTAGCTCTGTGTTAACTCTGCTTACCGGTTGAGCGATGGCACTGTAAGCCCACCAGAATGACTGCAGCCGGTATACTACTATTCTCCCATGTTCAGGTGCCTTAGAAATTGTCAAAGTTTGCTATGGTTGTTTGTGTGATTTCCAATAAAAGAATCCTCTGTGTTGCTTCATGTTACTGCCTCTGGTCTTTTGGCTAATTATGTGTTTGTATTCATATGTTTAGTTGACGGGCGTCGTGCTGTATGTAGCTTATCTGTAGCAACTGTGGGCCCTGGGGGTCTCGTTTGCTATTGTTGTCTTATTAATGCAGCGGGGGGACTATCTTTGTCAATCTCCTAACACTAATTAAATGTTTGGCTGGAGTTAAGCCGCGAACTCTCGTTTATGCACATGCACGCCTGCTGCAGCCAAGTTTCACACACCCCAGGGCATTCTATACAGCGGTGCCAAATGTCATTCCGAGAACATGAACAGTTACTTTAGAATTTAGAATACGGGAATTCAGGTTTCAACATTTCAAATCCATTGTAATCCGGGAAATATGGCCGGAGCTTAGATAAGATGGATCGTTCATATGTGCAGAGTTTGGCTCTCAATTATAGATAATCCATGAACGCCTAAGACGAGGGCTGCTGTTTGATAGCTTACCCTAGTTATTCAATCGAATAGATATTAAATGGACACCGCATGGGTCATCAGAAGGTGGACACAAAAGAGAGGTTGTTACATGGTATTTGCTTCTCATTTGTTACAAAAATAACATTTGCTGCCAACTAATGAATGTTGGGTAAGGCAACACAGTACTATCATATTTTGGCCGCAAAACCACAATGTGTTGCATAGACAGGCTTGACTGCATTGTAGCTGGAATGAAGTACGTGAAGCGATTGCCAACAAAGATACACATTATATCACTGGTGGTGTACAGTATGATGTCAAGTGCCAACAAGAGACTATTTAATGTGAATATAAAACATATTGTTTGGATATTTTGAACAGATTGTGTCTCATTGCCATTGCTCTCAATGCTACAATGACTTTAAATCCAAACGTTGTTAAAGGTTCACCATGAGTTTAACTATATCCCATGGTTAACATAAGCAGTAGTAGCGCCGGAGTCAAAATGATACCATCTCCCTCAACTGGCAGCTGTTCGGCGATCCGTGGCCCCACCACCCTCTCAATCCCTGGGGGCATAGGGTTGTTGAGACATGTAATTTTCGGGGTTGGTGTATGCCTCTAGATGGAGATGGGACTGTGTAGGCTCAGACAAACACGTACTCTCTGCCAGAGTCGCAGCTGCATGATTAGACCACCCATAGTGTCTTCCATCTACCATGACAACGCTCACCTGGTAGGATGCTCAAGTGCTTGGCATTTGCACCACTCTGGCATGTTCACATGTTATGCAGAGAATCTGGTGCTGAGCAGGCGTCTCCAGCAGACAACCACGTTCTACGCTCTCCACACCATAGAAGTGGCAGACAGACTCGATCTCTTGACGTGGGTGAAAGTGGTTGTAAATGTTTCTCCGCAAGGGGTCGACCCACGGATTGTACTGGGGGTCATCCCGGAAGTAGGCCCACTTGGTATCCAATATCATGGCAGTCTCAGCGCCCTGTGCCCCTGCTGTAGGCGTCACCACGAGCAGTATGATGAGAATCATGGCTATACATGAAGAGTTAAACTGAACAGAGAGAACCCATCGAGAAATACATGTGCCAGATCGAGCCCTGTTCCATCCGGATCGATAGTGATCTTCATCCGCTCAGGGGCAGGGGCTAGCTTCTTCACTCTGCTGTCGGCTAAGAAACGTAGCTCTAGGACTATATGAGTCGTTTGCGGGCTAGTGAGTCCGACTCGCTGAAGCAGTTTAACAGCACCTTTGGCTTTGGAAACATGTGACACACCATCTATCCGTCCTGGAGGTTAACAGCTTATTCTGGTCCATCGAATGGACGACGCAGCAGGAGCTTTCCACCTGTAACCCCGATCTGGTGACCCACCCTCGTCAGGGAGACACCTTCACATATGTAGGTGAGGAAGGATGATCTCAGATTGTAGAGCTTTCGAACTTTCCCATTCCTTTTCACAACAGTTGAGAGAGGAGTAACCTCTATGTCAATGGCTGCGGGAGGCATATATAGTGGCAACCATGTTTGCCAGTCACTACCAGGTCCAGCGCGGTACCACACTTCATTCTTCTCAAACATGAACCGCAGGTTTTTTGCCAGGATCAATAGCTGACGATCATGTATCATCAGCGGGGCATTGCTCGAATAGGGTTTGACAGATGAAAGCTGAGGTCGTCTTTTAGGGTGTTGATGTCTGCTACCTCTGTATCCGAGACCTTAATCAATGGCTCGAGGGTGTACTTCCTCTTCCTCTTTGGGAAATCATACCGAAACATGATCGTGTGGCCATCTATGTTGCGACCCAGGCACTCCTTCGACACATCCTTGAGGTTGTGAGCAACTCCACCCCATCACCACCAAGGGAGTCGAGGGAGAATGCCTTTGAGTTTGCTTCGTACTGTAGGGCGAATGACTTGCCATCGCTCTCTTCTACCTTGGCAGCATCAACTGCGTACACATCTGCCAGGTCAACAAGACCAGTCGAGTGAGCAAATATGGGTTCCATAGCATGCTATAGGATAGGTTTAAACAGGAGATATAACTAAGATGATTGTCCGACTGCTGCTCTCCGGTGTTGAGAACGTGATCTCACCCTCTCTAGAGGGGAGACGGGTGGTACAGCACCATATAGAATGGGTCCTCTTTGAGGTGCCCCAGCGGGGCACAACATACATACACGCCGATGTGCTACATCAACCTCCGAGCAGTGCACACAGCAGCTCACTGGTAGAAGTCGGCCGGGACGTGATAGAGTATCTGCCAGGTGCCAACAGCAACCTATGGAAAGCTATCAGTCCTAGCCTGTTCACACCTGTAAATCACCTGTTTGACAGCCCCTTCATTAGCATATATGCCAGCACGGATGGGATATCGGACACCCATTTAGAGTTTACACTCTTATTACTCATTGACCTGATGACAACATGATATCATACCAGGAATATCTTACCTTTGCAGAGATTATGAACTGGATAGAGGGTTGCCGCTTCATGACCTCTGCACAGATAAAGGCCTTACATGAACAGATGCTCGCACAGAAACAGATCTGTCAACAAGAAGGAGAGCGACTACAATGTTAGAGCTGGTATCAACAGGCTGCCAGCAAGGCAAGGAGCCGAAGGAACAGTGAAGGTTCCCGATACTGGCAGGCCCGCCTGGAGGAGAGTAAGCGGGATGCAGGACTCTTGACAGACGACGATGAGCCAGATGTCATACAGTGGGAAGAGGAGATGGCGCAGCAGTGTAAGACGAAGAAAGCCATCCAGTGGCGGACATACTATCTTGGTCATAAGGTGATGTTCCAGATGCCACGTCTCAGAAAGCTACTGGCACCGGACATAGTGCTGGATGACCACTGTCTAAGAGTCGTCTGTCTCGACACCAGCACGCTGGTACGGTTCACCAGGATCTCCAAAATGAACCCTTCTATGACTCATGAGCAGATTCTGCAGGTGATGCAGGTTTAATCTCCAGGTATACTATGGCAAAATCAGAGTGGCGGAAACAACCAGAACTATACCTCTCCCTGACTGCTGACGAAGGTGGTACAGTACGTGGCTGGCGACTCCAGCAGATAGATACCATCAGGCAGAATCTCGTCCATGAGGCAGAAAAGTACAGCAGAATGTGCAGGCGATATAAGACAGCGTACAACGTCCTTGCGTGTATAACCACTGCTGTGGGTGTGATTCGATCCAGTGCTGGTGTGGCAGCTGTGGCCACTCTCACTACAGGGGTGGGTACCATCGTCGCCATCCCGCTGTGGCGTGACACTATCTACCACTGTCTTGGCCACTGGCTTGGTGGTGGGGCAGCGGCAGATCACAAGGAGGCTGGAGAAGCATGCTAAGAATGTGACACTGGCACAGAGTATGATATGGACTATCGACGAGTATGTCAGCAAAGCTCTCGAGGATGGACAGGTCACCACTGAAGAGTACCACCATATATTGAAGCTCTAAGACCTGTACCACATGGAGAAACCTAAAGTGCGACAGCAATACCATAAAGGCTCCAGCGGGCGGGTTGATATGGAGGAGCTAAAAATGAGATGTTATGGCGAGGTCGCCTCGCTGGTCTCTGGAGTCGAGACGACTACAAATAGTGTGCTGCCTGTACACTAGATTTAAGAACACCAGTATAGATGGCCTTCCCACTGAACCTCACGACAGTCATCCGAAGCCAAACGCCCCTCATTGGTACACCCTTGACTGGCCTGAGACGTCTGTTGTCTAATATACCAGAGCTAACACCGTTCTCCATTACAGTGGATGGACGGTCTCGAACCAGCTACTCCGTCAACCCACGACCACTGACCAACTGCCCCATCGCCATCAAGTATGCGAAGCAAGCTCATACTTGGATGGCTGCTCCAAGCCTCTCATACTGGAATCAGCAGCTGCACTTTGCCGTGTGGTGTGCCACGGCAGGATGTGGAGTAAGTTCCAACCTGCTTCACTCCTATTCTGGTACTCCTGAAGCTGTGCTCATCACCAGCTGTCTCAGATTCCACGTGTACTTCACGGTGCGACGAATCCTCCATGCGTGGTATAGGCATGGTGGCACATACAGTCATTCCGACCCTGACACTGCAGCCAGTCGACTCGACGCTTCCCATGGCAGCTCCACATAAAGGTGTTCCGACCCTGACACTGCCGCCACTCGACACAACACTGCTTCCCGTGGCAGCTCTACGAGTGGTGTCAGGCCTAGCTATTGTGGTGCTCAGGATCAGCCTACTCTGCCGCTAGCAAATCAGCTATAAGACTATCCTGACGCTCTACAGTAGCAGTGGGGACTGCGGTGAGACACTGAACCAGCTTGGCATGCCCTACAGCCCCTATACACGCTACCAACATGTACATCTAAGGGTTGGATGGTTCTGCAGCACATCCTTTTTCCAGGATGATGGGGATTGCAATTTCGGCACAGATCCACGAGATCAAGAACATGACACTCGAGTCCAAGCTTCAGAGCACAACAGAACAGACGGTAGAGCTCCCGCAGGTTTTGAACAGGTGGGAGATCGTGCAGAGCAACAGCACCATGGACACCACCTATGTGAACGATGAGTACTGAGTCCAGGTCCGCTGGCTCATGGACCAACCTTCTATGCGAAGGAAAAGGGGTACTATGCTGTGGGATGCAATGAGGGGTTTACAGAATTCGAACTATGGGCTGGTGTCGAGAGGCCCATGGCAGATCCACACTTACCCCTCCTCGAGAACACACACGTGAATCCAGTTGCCATGCAGAATAGGCTGTTCCTCCGGGTGTACACTGAGCAGCTCGCAGAAGTGATAATGAATTCTCCAAGACTTCATGTCTGGCATGACGAGAATGACAAGGAGCTGAAGCAAACGGGTTCCAAACAGCGGATCGTGCATGTGGAGCGAGAACAGCAGCAGGTCCAAGCCACAGCTAACCATCAGGTAGACCTGACATTGCATCATAGTGTATCGGACTGTGTTGCGGTTGCGGTCCTGGTTCAGAAGGGAGGAGCCATCCAGCAGGTGGATAATCTAGACGACTTCAAGCTTATCGTTGCTGGGACCAATGATCTTGGTGAGGTACACGAGCTGACTGATTGCCAAATTTACAGACAGAGAACTAAGTCATATGCGCTTCTGCGACTAACCGGTGGAAGCGACGACCTCGAGTCGGCACTCGAGGGCCGTCACCACCTCGGGTGCAGGGACATCCCACCGAGTCATGGCAACCGGCTCAGCTTTAACATCGGAAACCTCATAGCTGGGACTTGCTCATTAGGTGTGACGGTACTTTACTTTGGCTATGCTAAGGTATGCGTGTCGAACACATCAGGTATTCAGCTTGAGCATGCGTAGAGCACGACTCCTGTCGTCACAGCTGCAGCTGCCACCACTACTATAAGCTCTGGTGTCTTCTGACCTGTCGATGCTTCATAGTCGAGCGTTGGCTCAGATATCTTTACAGTCTCGTAGTACTCAGCGAGACTCTCATCTGCCTCTTTCGTGTTCTGGTTGGCCTGAGCTCGGAGTTGTCGTCAGCGTGCCTCCCTATGGCGCATATGCTCGAGTGCTTTGCTGTACTCAAACTTCTCCTTAGGGCAGTGACTGCATGTGTATCTGCCAGCTTGGAGATGCTCTTGATGTAGAAGGCGTGGTGGTCTCACACTCCGATGGTCATGGTGTCACGGTAGTGAGCCGCTTGCCTGATAAAGTGCCAGGTGCCCTCCTCGGTTGGTTCATACACGCGAATCCCGATCTTGGCGAAGAACTCTACCTTGTCCAGCTGATCCAGCAAGGTCTTGCGGACATCAGGTACTGTCACTGTATTGCTGTAGAACTGTGTGGCAAGCTCTCGTACAGGAGCTGTACTTCTATCAACTCTCGCTCCTTGGTGGACTGCTAGACATCTCCAGAGGGCAGTCATACTCTTCTTCTGTCGTAGCCAGTCTGGGAGGAGGCCTGTCCCAAGCAGAGGTTGGTGGTCGACGGTAGCCCTGACCTCAACGTTGATTGATCGAACGAAAGCCCACTTGGTGTTGGGTCGATCGATATTGTCTGTGTCGAGGCGGGCTTGCTCTCGTGCTGCCACCCAGTCCTGAGCTGCTCCTATCATGTTCAGCCATGGGCTCTGGAGGTAGAAGGCGATCTGGATAGTCTGCTGGATCCTGTGCATGATCTGGCCTGTGAGGTCTCCTTCTAGACCTCTGAAGAATGTCCAGCATACTGACCAGCGTCCTTTATCCTCTGTCTCCCTTTCGCCGAGACGCTGGTCGAGAATGTGTTCGCCTTCTCACCTCATGCTCCTGTCTAAGGGTTCAGACCTCGGCCCCCTCATCACTCGCTTAGTGATCCTGCATAGGGGAGGTAAACACTCCAGTGGATGGTCCACCATCCGCCTCGCTACAGTCTTGGCTCGCAAGCTAGCAGTCACCTCCTCGTCCAACTGACAAAGCTCACGGATCCGCTGCACTTTCTTGTGGGGATTCAAAGGATCCTCTTTGGTAAGCACTGGAAACCTTCCCATCTTCATTGCTTGGGAGAGTCGCTTATGCAACTCCTCGGCATGGGCCTGTCCGATCATCTGGAGCATGTCAGCTTTCTTGACCTTAGAGTAGCCTCTAAGGCCGAATTGCTTTGCAACCTCGCGAAGCTGTGGAACAGTAATCATGGTGTATATCACTGTGGATGCTTGTCTCTAAATGGGCGTTCAGACCCTATTATCTGTGGTTGATCATAAGGTGATCAGTTCCTGGAACCTGTGGGTGGTCCGTCATGTCGATGTGATACCGACGGAGACTATGTGTTTGTGTGAGATGTGGTCAATGTTCAGGAGACCTGATGTGATACGTGGGAGTAGTGCGCGCATTGAGAGGTTGGTGAGCGAGGGATCACTGGATTTCTTGTTCCCACTCTTGTTCCAACTCGATAGCAGCATCCACATCAAATCTGCAAACCGTTTCTAAATAATTCATATACTTGAAGAGTTTGTCCATCGCTATCACAGTCATCGGATAACGTCCGCGACACTTAAGGCATGTTAGTAGAACTGACGAGCGGAATGTTGGGATCCCTGAGCTTCTCCATTTCTCAAGATTTCTATCTGCATAGTTGCCCATATCACGCAATGGCCCGGGTACTTTTTCTCGTCACGCCGCACAGCCTACATCATGCATGCATGACCATAGCTCTTTAGGCCAGCCAATTGCGTGTAATATTGTTTGTAGATGAGCGTTTACACGTAGTTGAGTGTTTGAGTGTTTACACATAATGTATGGTTGTGCATTCACATGTAATTTATGATCGCCGGCATACCATTATGGATGCCGTGTCTAATTGGGTGTTAACGCATAGCAGGTGGGCTAAATAAACTAACATTCTTGACTTTGGCCCAGTCTAGGGTCTGTGGTCTGCAATCATGGGTTTTATGTGACTGTGCGAGTTGGTCTTGACGTGATGTCATGCTTCTCGGGTAATGGGTAAAGAGTAATTGTAGACATGTTTACCATTTGCTAATAACACATAACGAGATTTGAACCTGTGATTTTAAAGTTTACCATTTGCTAATAACACATAATGAGATATTTGAACTTGTGATTTTAAAAGTGTATAATACAACGCATTAACTATCTCGGCCATGTATGCATTGATACATATAGCTGATAAGTTATGTGTTCACACGTTGCTGTGTTGCTGCGCTATCAGGCTCGACTCACTCTAGATCTTGGCGTCACTTCGAGATAACGCAGTAACAGCGATTTCACAACTCACGCTCAGAGATAAAGAGTACTAAGAGTCGAGATCTTAATGGTGTTGCGGTGGGTCTATCAATAGAGTTGATAGAGCTGTTGAATTACATAGTGTTCCCAAGCTGCAGACTTGGGTTCAAATCTGCTCAAAAGACTAGGTAAGACACTAGGGCTGGGTTAATATGACCAGGTTAGATAAAGACCCGCTGCGACCCCACCCCCCCCCCCCCAGTGCGGGGTCAAAGCACCACAGACACACACACCAGCCGGCTGGAATAGCAACAGGGAGATAGGTGGGGTAGGAGATAGGTAGGATAGGTAGGATATGTACATAGGTAGAATAGGTAGGATAGGTACATAGGTAGAATAGGTAGGATAGATACAAAAGTGTCCCACAGATAGAAAAACCTCCTCAGGATACCGGTCAGAATAGAGAAGAGAGGCCGGCCACTGGCCGGTATCCTGAGGAGGTTCTCCCGGACATGTGGGGTCCGCACGGGAGTTTTATATTCGCCACGGCCATCCGTGTCCAGGAGAACAGCAGCTCCCATCTCCATCTAGAGGCATACACCAACCACGAAAATCACTTCTGAACAATCCTATGCCCCCAGGGATTAAGAGGGCAGTGGGGGCCACGGATCACCGAGCGGCTGCCAGTTGAGGGAGGTGGTATCATTTTGACTCCGGCCCTACTACTTAAGCTTTCACTTCCGTGATAACCTAGTGTTAGTTTTGACCAAACATGATATCTGTATAATAACTTACTTGCAGGTAAACAAAAATTACAATTCAAGAAGGTCATACCTCCTCCGGTAACAGAAGCGAGCCTACATCAGAGCCTCGCATTACAATGCGAAGCTGGTGGCAGTCCGACACCGACCATCCATTGGTTATTCAATGGTGAAAGAATTGAACAGGTTGGTCAAGATGTTATATACTTCTATTTCGAAGAAAGCATGTTATTGATCAGGTTACACTTATACATTAACCCCTCTCGTGTCAACTTAAGGCTTTAATGGCCAATGATCCGATGAATGCCCATTTGCAAGCCAAGAGAAAACGATTTTTCTTCTTGAAAACTCATCTGTGGCATGACTGGCTCGCTTACCGAGTCAGTTATTCCCGTTGTAAATTTTCAAAAAATCTTTTCTTTATTTGGCTTTCAAATGTACACTGGCTAAGCAAAATTTAGCGTTTTCCTGAACATTAACACTTTACAGGCCAAAGCGGTATCTGGTATCTTCAATCCGTATTGGTGAATGGGCATTTGCACAACAACAGCAAGATGTTTTTGTAAATGTCATTGCAAAATACCGTTCTCTCAGCTCACATAATTTCATCACTGCTATATTATAATACTCTGTATCCGTAGACAAAACAGCGTGCAATTATTGAAAGTGCATTCAATTGAATCTTATCCATAGGAAATTTGAGCTATGCAATGGATTAGTAAAACCTGTCCTATTCTAACGCTTGTGTTCCAATGCATTGATCTGGTCTGCAAGTGTAGTCGGCAATACACTTGCTTGACGCGGTAGTATCGGGTTATAAATGTTAAATTAATATAGACTTGTGTTAGTAACGTAATTTTTGGTACAGTATGTTTTCTGATAACAGATATAATTGCCGAAATATAAATGCGAAATTATAGCCAGCAGAATAATAGGTGCTTATAAATATTTGAAATGAATGTATTTTTAGAGAATAATTCCTTTTAAAACAATGAGTATATTTAACAGGTTACTGAAACATCACTAAATGTCATTAATAACAAGAACTCATACAATTTTTATTAGCTGAACAAATTCCGAATCTCTGGGTCAGAATTGGTGCCCTCTACCGAATGCCATTAAGCGAAATTAGCATGGGAAGAATTCCTCAATGATATAATTTAGAATGATGGCCTAAAGAGAATTGGTTAATAAATACATGGACTTGGATGTTCGGGATCCAATTTGCTTTATCTCCCACGTTACTTTAATAAATTGAGTGGGATAGTGTACCAATGAATTTAAATCATGAACCAGGGTGAGGTTACATACTCGACATTTCATGTAGAGATATATAGATTAACTATGCTGATTCTATTTTACATAATGAACATTAAATTTGAACACCTCGAATCCAGAATCGCATGGGTTAATAGAAAATCCGTAATAAACTGTAAATTTCCAAAATTGAGATACCGTGAGCTCTTCCAGAAGTGTAGGTGGTATTGACTTAATACCTCCGTGATCAGATGAATCAATCTATCACAATTGGAGAGGATCATGGCAGCTATGATTCTCTCCAATTGCCATGCCGCAAATATTCGGCCCACGGTTGGACCCAGTAGAGAGGGGTACCATACTATAAAAGTGTCTCCTTTACGATGTCCCCACGTCACAAAGGATTATATGTTAATCCATCATCACAATAGCCAAAACCATCGGCGGGAAAATACGTATCAAAGTGACAAGTAAAACCAATCACACGGGAATTTGAAGCGACGGTTCTAAACTTAATGTCGAAATATGACAACACGATTTATAACTATTCTTCGTTGCATCATTGGATCGTCTCTATCCAATACTAATAAATAATGGTGGTGGTGGTGCTGTGGGCGGGGGCGTGTTAGTGGTGGTGGTGGTGGCGGTGGTGGGGGCGGTTTGTGGAGTAATTGTGGTCTGCTGTAGTAGTAGTAGTGGTAGGAGTAGTAGTGGTGGTGGTGGTGGTGGTGGTGTTTGTGGTGGTGGTGGTGGTGGTGGTGGTAGTCTCGTCGTAGTGATGATGATAGTGGTGGTGGAGGTTGGTGGTGGTGGTGGTGGTGGTGATGGTGGTTGTGGATGTGATGGTGGTCTGCTGTGGGAGTTGTGGTGAGGGTGGTGGTTTGTGGATGTGATTGTGGTCTGCTCTCGTAGTTGTGGTAGTGGCGGTTTGGGCATGTGATGGTGCTCTGTTGTGGTTTGTTGTTGTAGTTGCGCTGGTGGTGGTTGTTTGTGCATGTAATTATGGTCTGGTCTGCTGTGGTAATTGTGCCAGTCGTGATGGTTTGTGGATGTGATTGTCGTCTGCTGTTGTAGTTGTGGTGGTGGTGATGGTTTGTGTATGTGATTGTGGTCTGCTGTGGCAGTTGTGGCGGTGGTGGCGGTTTGTAGATGTGTGTGTGTGTGGTCTGCCGTGGTAATTGTGGTGGTGGTGTTGATGGTGGTGGTTTGTGGCTGTTATTGTGGTCTGCTGTGGTGGTTGTGCTGGTCGTAATGGTTTGTGGATGTGATTGTGGTCTGCTGTTGTAGTTGTGGTGGTGGTGATGGTTTGTGTATGTGATTGTGGTCTGCTGTGGTAGGTGTAGTGGTGGTGGTGGTTTGTATATGTGAGTTGGTCTGCTGTGGTAATTGTGGTGGTGATGTTGATGGTGGTGGTTTATGGATGCGATTGTGGTCTGCTGTGGTAGTTGTGATGGTGGTGGTTGTGGTGTGTAGATGTGATTGTGGTCTGCTGTAATAGTAATAGCAGTGGTGGTGATACTAACATAAATACTTGTCCTTCATCGATAGGGCGCTCTGGCTGATATCGCAGAGGATGACGCGGTATTTGAAGACAAAATGACACCTCGAGGGGAGCCATTGTTGCGTCTTGGGGCCAGCAAGTCTCGGCTATTCCTCGATTGTGTTACAGAAGATTTGGTAGGGGTGTACACGTGTGTGGCGGAGACACCCTTTCAGCGGATAGCAACTGATACTGAGCTCTCAATAGGTAAGTTAGTTTACATTGCCCGTGCTCGTAACCCTTTATTAACAGTACTAAAATAAATTCTTTCAATTAAATAATTTAAAAATAAATCAGGATCTGGTAAATATATACCCGGAAGCCATTGCTGCCAATATTAATAAACATAATTTCCATCTAATCTCATTGTATTAAGGTTAATAAAACACTCTCATGTCTCAAGGTGGGCCATGCAACTGTATCCATCCATCATATGGCGTGCTAATCAACTATGTGACGTGCATAATGACATCACAATAAATGCTGTCATAATCAACTACGTGACGTGTAGAATGACATTACAATAGATGACGCCATTATGACGTCATGAATGTCGTAGATAAGTACGTCACGGACGCATAATTGAAGACGGACTATGAGTTATTGTACGAATTGTATGGCTATACTATTTAATAAATATCCTGTTGAATATTTTAAAATTAATTTGACTGGATGCATAGGCAGCAACAGGACCCAATCAAAGTAGTTACAACATATTCAACAACTTACCTGTATAGTTTTCAGGAAATTAAGTCAGAGCATTCGGGGATCGATCAATCCCAAAACGGCGAAGTGTGGTGGAGCTTAGCTAAAGGTTGGCGGGGCATAGCTAAAACTGGAAAGGTCTATACACTCAGAATTTCCGTATGCATCTTTATTTTAGCCCTTTGCCCCATTATTGGTCAGAAAGGACGAAGCCTTCATGATGCAATGAATAGTCTGTTGAATAGTTTAAGCTAATTTGATTGGGAGATGCTGCTCCCTTGTGCAGCAATGAGTTCCAGTCGACATAGTTTCAAAATATTCAACTGGTTTCACGTGTGTCTTGATATTTAGACAATCATGATGATGATGATGATGATGATGATGATGATTGACTGTACCCGAGATAGATCTTAAGCAGACCCCTATTTTTCTTTGATAAACTTACAAAAATAGTCTTATCCTGGTCTACCTAATGGACAATCATTGAACAAAATTTTCAATTTTCTGGTAAAGGCTTGCTCAAGAATGGGTTATATGGTATAAATAGAATGGTGAGCGCCTTGAGGCGCTCTTGACACAATGGTTAATATACCACACTTAATTACCGTCGTGTAACCTGTATTCGGTTGTTGAATTCTACTGCGAAATAGAAGGTATGATATTGTGATCCAACGGTCGTTGTCTGGGTTTCCATGATTAGCAGTTAAACATAATCCTTGTAATCTCTGACGATTATTCTTATGACAATGGTGTGTCATTTTAAAATGCTCATCAAAATTTCCATTTAATTTCACAGATGGAATACAACGTGAAAGCATATCTTATTACTGATGACAACAGCGTGCTAATGGGATATGTGGGCGTGTTCCGGGTATTTGTTACATTCGGTGTCACTCACGTATCTGACATCATAATCATAAACATAACATCAAATAGGTCCGTCACGAAAATAGAAATGTCCATTACGACGTTTAACGAATTATACGTCTTTGATGAAATTGCAATTCAATAAATATTTTGTTAGGCAGAGACAACATCAACCCCCCGCAACCCCAAAAGATTAATTTCAAAATACATATCAGCTTTCCTGTAGAGTTTCCTTGAAATGCCGATTCTCTGACTCAGGTTTCATAATTTAAAATTGGTTCAAATACGCGCCAAATGGGCTAGGTGAAACTTAGCTAGAAATTGGGAGGGCATAGCTAGAAATGCCCCCCCCCCCCCCCTAACTCAGTCAAATTTGTTTCAAAATATCCAACCGCTTATTTGTTTAATTTTCTGGAAACTGAGATTCAGAGAGTGCAGGGATCAAACCATCACAACGCAGGCAAGTCGTGGGTGGAGCTTAGCTAGAGATGGGCAGGGCATACCTAAAACTGGATTTGTCCATTAAGACGACGTACATTACTTCTACCTTCTATATAAATGCAAAAGGATCATTTCGCATAACGCTGTGTTGCTGGATAAATTCATGGAAGATAGATTGACCTTATTTTCAAAAGGTAGATTATTTAAGCTTATTTATCGACTTTGGCCGTACGTTTTATAGCTAAGTCGGCTAAGTATAGTGGTTTTGATGAATAATCATCACGAGTATATTAAAAATAGTATCACTAAATTGACTGGCTCTGTAACTAGCCACTCATTCCAGTTTGGAAATCTTCAAAATATTCTTCTCTTGGTCTGAAAACGGGCGGTCGCTATCCAAATACTTCAATCTTCCTGCCGCTTGGAAAGGCCCGATGTACTGGTCTCGGAAGTGTCCATTTGAAGGGCAACTGAAAACTACACTTGTGTATTTCAGAGGATAATTTACAAAAAGTAGACTTCACTTGGCCTGGAGAAATTATAATTTCCTTGATACAAATTTACAGTTAAATGGCTACGTGATATGGGGAGCATTTTCAGCGTTTTGGTGCGCTGTTGACACACGTGTGATAACACTTGCAATCATAACATACAATAAATCTCAATCTTTGGGATTTATATAGCATGCCTTTAAACTCTTTACCATCCACCAGCCTTTGCGCACAAATTTCACAACCTATTAATCACATGACACTTTCTAACGGAAATGGATAGATCATATAACCAGTTAGCCCATAATAATTTCATTAATGGATTAGGTGAAAGGCAATGGGTTTAACATGCAAAACGCCAAGGAATCGTTAAATGCAATGCATGTAGCAATGAGTCAGCATATGCAACATGTATGCGCATACAACACACTATTCTTAGAAAAGAGGCTATGTGTTTCTGTTTTAAATGCTAAAAGAATTGTCTTGTTTATCGCAAATGTTTCCACGTAAAGGACAGAACTGACGTAACCCCATACGACATACATCATGCGACCCTCCATGGTTGGCCGTTATTGGTAAATAGAAACTGTATGGCGACCTAGATATGAACGCAAATATTATAGCAACGCACAGTCTTACCTGACGTCAATCTGCGTTCAGCAACATCAACGGAAGATGCTTACACCAAACAAGTTTAGCTCTATTCCAGTAGTATTGGACATCAACTTCACTAGTAGAACTTTTGCATATCAACTGAAGGCACACTCAGCTGTGTCAGTTTCTATTCTACATCGTATTTTTAGTAAATACAGTTAAATGCCATGGCACGTTGTCTGTCACTTAATCACATACATGAATTGAGGTGTGGCCAATTTATGTAATTATCAACTTATTGCATGGAATCGGCACATCTTTCATGCCGTTATTTAACACTAGTTCCCAGTGCCTAATTCCATAGTTGAATGATTTAATATGAACTACTACTACTACTACTACTACTACTACTACTACTACTACTACTACTACTACTACTACTACTACTACTACTACTACTACTACTACTACTACTACTACTCCTACTACAACACCTATAATAACTGTAATTTTCTTTATTTAGAGTCTGCTGTTCCAATTGGGATGGACAAACGCTGTCTGGTGAAAAAGTCATTTTCTGGTAAGTAAGTTGGAGAGATCATTCGTATCTCTGATGCATCTAGTCTAGTACATATTATGGCACAGTGCTTCTCTTTCACTCAGTTGACAAACCTGGTTAGATTGCTAGCAGGAGAACAATGATATTGAATGTTGACAGTGTATCGTACCAGTCTATTCTTGGTGTCGTTTTTACGATATGTACATTGCATATATACTTACGCATCTGCTGCCGCCGCCGCCACGATCACCGCCGCCTCCGCCACCGACGACGACTATGCAGATGATGATGGTGGTGGTGGTTGTGGTGGCGATGATGGTAGGCGTTCTGATGGTGAAGACGCCGACGATATTATTTCTGGTTGTGGAGGAGGTAGTGGTGATTTTACTGTGTATGCTTTCCTGAATATAGGTGAACCTGCTCGTGTTTTTCTTTGGACACACGTACGCCTTGAGATAGAAGGCGCTGATGTGCAGCTGTTCTGCCGGGCTGAGGGCTCTCCAGCTCCGCACATCACGTGGTTGGACAGAAGTGGAAAACCTATTGGCAAGGACAATACCAATTTTGAGGTACAGGAATCAGGATTTATTATATTAAAATTATAATTTGTATTGCTGTAGCTGTTTACTACTGTGACGTGTGACCAATTCGAAACAAATAAAAAGACAAACGCAGTATTTTATTATTTCAGGTTTGAAATTCTATTTATTTGATAATTTTCGAGTTTTTCATTGACATTCCTCCGCATATATCAATTTAAACTACATCAACAGTATTAAAATAATTTGTAAAACCAACATTGTTACATCCTAGTTCCTAAATAGCAATGGGTGTAATAATACATTGGTAACACCCGCACCTATATCTAAGATCTAATACAGTACTAGTCATGATTATGTTGAACAATTCAAAGGGTTTGGTGGGTGGGTGTGTGGGGTGGGGTGTGATATTCCAAGAACGGAAAACGTACTGAAAATTAATAAGATCGGATGGAGATGTGAATTATCAAAGACCAAAAGAAGACTAAAATGTAAATAAGAAATGTATCATAAATCAATCAATCAATCAATCAATAAATAAATTATTAAATCAATATTTACATGTGTCTACGTGTTATGAGAAATGACACTTAGCTAATAGGCCTTTTGGTCTTTTGTGCCATCTGATGTTAAGCGCAGTCTTTACAATATAGTGATGCCACTCTTGGATACCCAGAATGTGAAAACGTACATGCGGTCATCCGAATCCGGTTTGAATGCATGGCCTAGTGAGGACACGCATGCCAGTTCTGATCCTGCTTGAAATGATCTGGTCTAGCAAGGCTGGCTCTACAGATGGTACTAGATCAGTGACAGATCACAATTACACTGTGGACAGCGCGTGTTATCATTGCTTATTATACAGCAATAAGACGCAGGAATGGTCGGTATAACGTTTTCCTATGTTCGTCTAGTACATAGTAAAGACCGTCATAAAATAATCGTGTACTAAGCAAACTATAAATGCGTGTGTACATATGAACCAGTTCTGGCTTTATACAAAAACTGTAATAATAAAACGCTGTGCTCATATTAGTAACAGCAGTTTGCCACGAAAACGTGTTTTTATTTATGATATCTTTGGCTATAAAGAAGCTTACCTGAGGCATGGTAGTTGCAGGCTATACAAGTTGAAAAAAATAGCACAGAGCTTTGCCGCTCAAGAAACTATCAGCAAGGGAACGTGACACTCCAATCTAACAACATTACCACCAAGCGATGATTGTGGTCAGAATTACAATTTATAAGACCCTTATCTAATGCAATTCGATGCAGTAAATTTACATATAAAAAAATCTTGATAAATAGGAATATAAAAACAACTATTCACGAAGAAACTACCATGAACAGAACACAATTTGCATACAAATGGAATTTGCCTTCAATCGAGCTTATTTGATCTGAAATCCTACAACGCTGTGTGCTATAATAACTCAGTAATTTTGTAACTACCAATCATATCAAAAGACAAGTTGCAGTAAGCTGTTGCAGTTAGCACCTACACCAGCTTTCTGCATCGATGCATTAAACAATCAACACAGATTCCGGATTGTCTTAGATTAAACCAACAAATAAGTACTTGTAAAACTGTTAAATCCCCAGCTGACGAAATAAAGCCCAATACTCCTGGCAGATGAATTAGCATGACAAAAGAAATTAACAAGACGACGCTCCTCGCGCAGGAATTAGCATAACAAAATAGATTAACAAGACAGCGCTCTGCAGATGAATTAGCACAAAGAATTGGCATATGAACGAAGCACAACTAAAACGATATTGCTGCGTAAATAGCCAAGAAACAGGTCACATGTCATATAATCGAAACTGACTTAAAGCTGACCATAGAATTTATATTAGCTTAAAGCGGAATGTTCAACATAAATTTGAGACAAAACAAAATAAATAATTTTGTATAACCAGAAACTTGACACACCCCATACGACTGTCTGTCCATGAGTGCAGAACCTGGTGAACCACATTTGAGTGTGAAAGCTCATCAAATTGAACTACCTTAGTCTTAAAAGGCAGCCTCCTACCTTTGAATCCTTTCAATTCAAAATCAGAAACATCTTATTTACTACAATATTGAACGCAATGTAAGAAATGTTCCATTACGTTTTGAACGTGGAGGGTCTACAAATTAAATCTAGAAAAGAAAATTAGCAAGATTTGAAACAAAAATATTAAAGTGGAAGGAAAATCATAGTTCATAACTAGGAAAGGACAGTAAAGCAAGATAAAGAACTTTCCTTTGGTGTCTGCGACATGTGATGATTTCATGAGTTTAAATACAAATAAAAATTGAAAATTCGAACTTGAAATCTAGTTTGTATAAACGAAAGATATGGATTAAAAACTATCATTTTAACCTGTTGCTAGTTAAATGATATGTTTTATGTGAATGTTCGTATTTTGCAATTAAAACGGCCTAATTGTAGCGTCGTCAGTCACTAAAACCCCTGTCATATTGGATGGAAAATGTTGATCATGAATGGAAGCAAGGAAGAGCAAGAGCAGAAACAACATCTACGCAGATGCTGCCATCCGTTCATCGACAGCATAATCCACGACGCTCTTGGCATAAAGAAGCGGCGCTAGGTCAGGCATGATTCCGTATCCAGTTTTTATGGTCCAGTGCTGAACAGTACGTCTCCATATCTGCGCCATTACATCATCAGGCAGGGTATCACGAGGAAGCGCAGCGGCAATCGTGCAAGCAAACCCAGCAGCATCTGTACACGACCAACGACATAGTGTGGGTTGAGTAGGGATCAACGATAGCCCCTAGCCTCACCCCCACCCACACATCCAATCTAGTTTTGAAGAAGTCCCGACGTATTTCACATTTTGTGACAGAATCAGCAAATGTGACGGATTATGTTTACTAAACATATCCACAGTTTATTAACAAATGTCTGGTCTGACAATGCTTTAAATACTATTCAGGGGTGCTGATAACAATAGAGTGAGCCATTCTTTTCCTAAACCCCTACCATTTCTACCTAAATATGCCTACATCGTACGTTTGTTGGAATCAATTTCTATTCCTCAGAACCGCGATGTCAGATTAACTATACATGCAAGCTGTTGAATAATTGAAACTAAGTTAGCCCAGTCAAATTATGGTCTAACTATTTAATAGTATTTAAATTGTATATATATTAAATTGTAAACCTATAGCTTGACGGACCTTTCGAGCAACATGACGTCATTGTGATTGGGACATTTGCATGAGTATCCCTCCTGGTATTCTATATCAGTTTCTATATTTGCACGCGTATCCTGTCCGGTATTCTATATCAGTTTCCATATTTGCATGAATATCCTGCCCGGTATTCTATATCAGTTTCTATATTTGGACGAGTATCCTTCCCAGTATTCTATATCAGTTTCTATATTTCCCTGAGTATCCTTCCCTATATATTCTATATCAGTTTCTATATTTGCACGAATACCCTGGCCAGTATTCTATATCAGTTTCCATATTTGCATGAATATCCTGGCCGGTATTCTATATCAGTTTCTATATTTGGACGAGTATCCTTCCCAGTATTCTATATCAGTTTCTATATTTCCCTGAGTATCCTTCCCAATATACTCTATATCAGTTTCTATGTGCATGAGTATCCTGCCCGCTATTCTCTATCAGTTTCTATATTTGCCCGAATATGAACTTATTTGTTTTTGACGTGCTCTGTCTTTGCGCAGATACCGCGATAGTATGAAATAAATTATCATATTATTGTTTCTCTTCAGGTATTGGATAATGGTGACCTGTTGATTAGAGATATTTCTTGGAAAAAGAACATGGGCTCATACACCTGCCTTGCTGAAAATGCTTTGGGATCTGACAAAATCCACACATTTTTATATCCAGTATGTATGAAAAATTCATCTTGAAGCAATTAATAATAATAATAATAATAATAATAATAATAGTAGTAGTATTAGTAGTAGTAGTATTAGTAGTAGTAGTATTAGTAGTAGTAGTAGTAGTATTAGTAGTAGTAGTAGTAGTAGTAGTAGTAGTAGTAGTAGTAGTAGTAGTAGTAGTAGTAGTAGTAGTAGTAGTAGTAGTAGTAGTAGTAGTAGTATTTGTATTTACATTTTGAAATACTTTTTATTTATATATAATGTACTTTCAGAAGACCAAATTGCTGAAATCTGTTGATGGTTAATTTGACAACATCATGTTTAAATTAGATTGTCAAATCTCCACAAGTTTTCTATTAACTACATTATATTTGGTATTAATGCGATAATGGTTAGCATAATAGCTATTATAGTTGTCAGATTTAAAAAAATTCCTAGCAACATTATTAAATCTAATCTTTAAAAAATGGTTACATCTTCTAGTTTGCTTTTTCATATTGAATCCCGGATGTAATGAGTTAGATTGTGCATACATGAGAGGTGGTAATTCCCGATAAGCGGCAGATAAATAAATCTGGGACATTTTCTTCTACAACCTACTCCCACCCACCCCTCCACCCCTCTCCACGCCACTGGAAGGAAGCAGTGCCTTAAGCACCAACAACTACCAAGTAAACTACTTTCAAAATGTTCACCAGAATCTGTATAACACCTTAAAGGCGTATATCAGGTTCTTTTACAGTACTAAAGGATGCCATGATTGTTGAATTTGTTAACACCTCCCACGGTGTGATTAAAGTGACCGTGTCTTTGTGGTAGAATGAATAGAAAACTGCATGATCATGTTGAAGCGATAAAATTACACTCCATAGAATTGCCATGTGTGTGGAGTGCCTTGATCTAAACAGTGTTTAATTTAAGCTTTTCAATGACACAGGACTGATGCAACGAATTCTCTATGATATAAGACATACTCTGTCAAATATATTGAAATTACTTTGTCTAAATCCTGTGGCAATTTGATTCTATTAAATTAGTAAGTCTAATTATTTCGAAATCATCATTCTGTATGGAATATAGGATGTATAACATCCCATCAGTGAAATGGTTAATCATAGTGGCATAACTCGCTCAACAAACTGAATTTATCATGAAGAATGCACATTTGAAAATGTTTGCATGAAACTTATTGGTTTATGTGTGAGAAAATACTTTCCGCCTAATCATTTCCATAGAAAGTAAGAACAATTTAATTACATGAAAGCCTATATGTTAGTAAAATCGTTCACTGAAACTGACTTTAAATCACAATTTGAATTTAACCATAACGGAATGTTGAGTATTTTGAAATTAATTTGAATTGATGCTATTGTTAATTTTCCCATTACTTTCCCATATCTATTGTTAATGCATTCCCATTAAAAGGGTTAAATTGAGTCCACGCAGAAGAACAGATAAAGAGGGTTAATCATAAGTGGTGTGGTGTGAGTTTAGTAAGTGAGGACAGGTGTGATTAGACGTATCCAGAATGGATGTCTCTGGAAAAATCAATACATATACAAAACAGCATAATGTTAGCATATCAATGAAGGTGGATTTGTGGATTTAAAGTTTACAAATCAGAAGTTATTAATTTCATTGTATAATCAGTCGGCAAAGTCGAAAATCTATCATAAAGAATATTCATTTGACAATAATGTGGCTAAAATATATTTATTATTGAACGAGAAATTATTTTAATCCAACCATTTACAAACTAAAAAGAATTTAGCTCCAGCAATTTATATAATTTATATAGCCTTACACTGCTATGATATTTATTCACGTATTAAGTAATTTGTAATCAAATCCGCTTTATCGACCACCTGTCTATAATGTCTAATTAAACATAAATTTTGACCTCTATTAAGATGCAACATGGCTTAAAAGATCACGTATTATTCTTCCATCTGCTAAATAATTTGAAAAGAATTTGCCTGTAATATATCGCTGTTTACCATTCAACAGTTTCATGAGCAGGCCGAAGAAATATAATTTCACCCTCGACAAAAACAAATCACTGATGCACCTGTCCTATATTCAGTTGGTGACAAGCCACAGTTTCATATGCATATAAATAAACTAAATCAGTACTACATGACACCCAGCAGAACGTACCTCACTTCAACACTTATCCACAGCAAGTCATCTGATCTTAAACTAGACAAGAAAACCAGAATTCAGCAAGCCTATAATCTTTGTATTACCATCTTTGGTCCATTGGGCAGAGTCTGCATTCATCTATTAATGTAAGTGTGCCTGTATATGGGCATATGTAACTGCTGCGCATCTAGAAATAAATTTAACTGGCATATGACGTTGCCTGGTAAATGTGTATGGCACACAACTGTTTAACCTATTTTCATCCTAGAAATCATTCATTCTGGTATATGAGTATGTGACGAATATATAAATAAAATGCAATTGGATGTATTTTCAAAAAGGTATTTGTATTTGCATTTGAAGAATGTTGGTAGTATTTGCATTTGAATTAGGATTTGAATAACTGTGAAGTATTTGGATTCATATTTAAATACTTTTGGATGTATTTGACCCAAGATCTTGTAGTGATATTAGTAGTAGTAGTAGTAGTAGTAGTAGTAGTAGTAGTATTATTAGTAGTAGTCGTAGTAGTAGTAGTAGTAGTAGTACTAGTAGTAGTAGTAGTAGTAGTAGTAGTAGTAGTAGTAGTAGTAGTAGTAGTAGTAGTAGTAGTAGTAGTAGTAGTAGTAGGTTAATATTGTTAGCATGCTGACTCGAAATATCACAGATAAGGCAATTATAATTATGATGTTGTGGCGCGATAACTTAGGTTGTACTAGTGGTTAGGTTGTCATTGAAATCATGAAGAACCTACGTGGTCTTAGTGGGTAATGTAAAAAGTCTGAATGTCAAGGTTATGGTAATCGACCCTAGACCGGATTCAGAATTCTATGTAATGACTGCTATTTATGTGTTTTTCTTTCAGACTTTTGTCTAAACTGGTGATGGACTAACACATGACGTGTAACCGGTGATCAGATGGCGATCTAATGACGTCAGCTTTTCACTTCGATCTCGCGCCCTGCAGCTAATGATGATCTGGACGCTTCACCTCACTTAGCAATCCTGCTGGTGATGCTGGAATATTACTTTGGATATAATCTCATGCAATAGAGATAGAATTTTGGCGCTACGCAATATGCATAATTCAAAATTGCGATGCCATTCACTAATAA
>CM067369.1:27630019-27675019 GCA_034401795.1 Chaetoderma sp. LZ-2023a
GTCGCAAGGCAATACCTGCACAATCCTGAATTTTAAGTGTACAAGTTTAATTAATCATATGATTTACCAGGAGAGGCACATGCCACACATGTCATTACTGGCGAGCATGGAGTGCTTCTTGTTGTTGTTGTTCTTAAGTCATTCTTCAGTAACTCTATTCTTACTGGAGCGATCTTCTCCAAGCTTCGGTGGAAGCTTGCCCACGGGGTCTAGAATGTGTATGTAGAGATACATTGGAATTGGGAACCACAAGTTCATCATTGAAAGGGTTAAGATGTACAGGAATTATTGCTACCAGATATTTTTCTGTCATTCATTTTAATTAGGATATATTATTTTCGACTTTATAGACCTCCCAATGCTTAATAGTACATAAAATAGTTTCAACTTTAATATTACATACCATAGTTTAAGAATAATGTTCAATGTTGAACATTTTGAAATTAAGTTAACTTGACGTGATTGCTACTAGAAGCAGTACTGGCTACTTTTCAAATTAATTTCAAAATATTCCATATAGCATTATTTCTAATTTATCCCTTTTGTGGATGAAACCTTATACATTCAAAGCAATCATATCAAAAATTCAGAACGTTCTTTATCTTGCGCACTGATAACTTTGCTCAATGGAAGATGAAGAAATCAAAGGGAATAACTCATGCAAGGGACAACACGTATTGAACAGGACTATTCTAGATGCTAAGAATAACTGCTGAATATTTCTCAAAAACAATTTGACTGGAAGTTGTTCCTGCCTATTAACGATTCGACTGATGAGGTATTAGACATTTGTTAACCAACCCTTATACTGCAGAATGTTAACTTTAATTCCATCAATATTGTACTAATCTTTCAGTGTCTATTAAGAAATTCAGAAATCTAGGATGGTCACTCGCCTCTTAGCAAACTTTACTGCCGAATGGCCAGTTACTGATTAACCAATTAGCTGCTGAATGCCCAATCATCTAGCTGGTTTAACAGACTGGCTGTATATCTGTATATAGATCTTCTCCAAAGACACCTAGCTGATTGACCCCGAAGACAAATATTATCTAGAACAATTCTAGAAACGGGATTTCATGAGAGAACTGGATTGAACATGGAGTACAAAGGAAGATGGTCTCGTTTGAGTGCCAGTACACATTGAAGCCTTATATCTCTTTATCCCTTTAACACTCATATCAGCAAAAACGGCTTCTGCAGTGGTCTTGTGAAATGTCCAGTTGCAGACCAAGAGAAGATTTTTTTTTAAATTTATCACTGGAATGACTGGCTCGATAACAGAGTCAGTCGTTCCAGTAGTAAGTTTTCAAAAATAACCTCTTGGTCTACGAATGGACATATTGTATGAGAAAATTGAATTAAAAAAAAGAATTAGAGGGTAAAAGTGTTAAAGGAACTCATCTAGTTATTATTATTATTATTATTATTATTATTATTATTATTATTATTATTATTATTATTATTATAATGCAATAATTCCACACCAGATTGCATTCTCGCCTTAGTATATTGCCACAATCAGTGTGTGGTAGTTCCTGTCACAGAAGCAACAGTTTCCAGGCAAATGAAACACGTACATGGATTCTAAGCATATTAACACACCTTTTCGGAGTATAAATCTGTCAATCGGACCTCATTGATGTCATAATCAGCTGCATGGCGTTTATGATGACGTCATAATCATTGCATAATAAATGACTATATTTGGCGCGTCTTTAACCCTTAATAGGCCAATACATTGTACGAATTGTATGTCTCTACTATTTGATAAGCATGCTGTTGAATATTGGGCAAGTAATTTGATTGGATGCGGTTGCTGCCATAGGCAGAAACAGCGCCCAGTTAAATTAGATGCAAAATATTCAATAGCTTACCTGTAGTTTTCTGGAAATTGATAATCAGAGAGTTTAGAGATTGATCGACCCCAACATGAGCGAGTTGTGGGTGGAGCCTAGGTAAAGATAGGCGGGGCATAGCTAAAGTGGAAAGGTCCACTGTGTTCATCAAAAAAGCTTTAACAATGGAGAGATCCCATCTCTCACTCATGCATCTTCTGTTATAACCAATTACCTAACAATTTAACTGACACCACATTCAGAATGGTGTGGCACCATCGCGAAACTAGTAATGTATGTCACTAATGTGTACAAAACATATGTCTTTGGAGAAATTACAATTTAATAAACATTCTGCCGAATATTTTTTATGTATTTCAACTGTGAGCTGTTGCTCTATATGTCAAATTATTGTCGATATATCCCATCTCTTGCATGTTCAATTGCCTTGAAACTGGGCTGTTTGGGAATTCATTGTACAAAGTAGGTTAGATAGAAATCGGGGGGGGGGGGGGTGTGTGGGTGGTGGGGGGGGGGGGGAGGTTGGATAGAAAAGCATTCCCCCGTTATGAACGAAATGTTGAATGTTGTTATTAATTTGCAGTGCATATCTAAATAAATAGCTGACTGAATATATCTATTCCTCCATTCACAGAGGCGTAGTTTTAGGATAAGCAAATTATAAATAAATCTTATTATAGACTAAATTACAGAGCACGGTACTGTTTTTAAAGGTATATGTAACATAAACGCCAGACAAACTCATTTTCCCTTTATTATACTCTCTTTGTATATCATTTTAGCTATTGCATCAGTCACGTATCCTCATTTGCATGCAGGTGCATATTCAGTTAGTAAATAAACTTGCCCAACACGAAATAGCAAATATGTAAAGTAAAATTATTTAAAAAGTAGCAATGCCTTTGTTAGTTATATGGAAATCAATTTCAGCTCTTACTCCATCCAGCAACATACTGCTGTCATATTGATTTCAATCTATTAAATGGTTTGTTTGAATTGTAGGCACACATTTCAGATTGTTGTACTTCAATGATGGTAGGTGGTAATACAGTTTAGCTATTTCTAAGCATCACGCATACCCACTAGAATATACTATGATAAAAGAACAGAAATATGAAGCCAGGGGCGTTGACGCAGAATGGCGGGCCGGAATGTGGGCTCTGTCACTGTGGGCGGGCTGTGGCTCCTACTGCCAGCGGGCTGCTGTGGACATCGAGTCAGCGTCGGCAGAGGTGTGATGCTTGCCACGGAAGCAGGTGGCAGTTTGACTGCTGCCATTTGCATTGATGCTTGTGCTGTGTGTCGGAGGACGGATGCCGTCCAATCTAGGGAAGACTGGCGAGCCAACACTGGTATTTCCATCCCACTGTTCCTCCTCGCTACCTACAATCGTTTGCTGTCCAGAAGCACCAGCTGCATATATGGATGCACGTGGGTAGAGCTGTATATGAATGGAGCCGAGACATTTCTGAGAGTTAATTTCTATCGTATCTGTGAGACATGGTTGTTGCTAGTAAATAGTTTGGCCTGGTACCGGGAGCCTAACTCTTTTTAATACATCCAGGCCGTCGGCAAATGTGTAGGCTAACAACAACTCAGCGGTGTGGCAGAATGACAAGTTTGGCAGTATACATGTGATTATAATGTACAAATATAAGTAATATACCTACGAATATATATGGTTGTCTCCAAAAAAGAAAGAATAATATGACCTTTTAGGAGTGAGTGTCCTATGGCATGAGGTGTGAGCGAGATACTCCAAATTTGTGACGTAGTTTACGCCTCGTAGCCCCTGGCATTAGTTTATATGTAATCCATTCTAATCTTTGGAGTATCTCTCTCTCTCTCTCTCTCTCTCTCTCTCTCTCTCTAACCTTCGTTAAGCAATTCTTACTGTATAGCAGTCCTCTCTTTCCAGTAAGAGAGAGAGGGAGGGAGGGGGGGGGGAGGGAGGGAGGGATGAAGGGAGAGAGAAAGAGAGAGAGTATACAGTGAGTGATGCTCTAAGAGAGAGGATGGGGTGCCTAGCCTAACATATTGCATAGCCTATACGTAACATTATAGGTGCACTAAATTCGTGAGAGAGATCAAGAGACAAAAAGAAGGGAAGGAGATCTTTTCCAGATATCCTTCTTGTGTAGCAGTTTTAGAGCACAACTCGGGACGCGTGTCTAAAACCTATCTATCACTTCGCTTTATGCACCAGTCAGAAAAGTGGCGTGGTAAGGTAGTTTAGTCGATGCCGCTGTCGAGGTCTTGTGGCAGTCTCTTTGAGCAACAGTTTGCTGATTGTATGCTATTATGTACCTATACGAGTCGTTTGAGGTGTTTCGCTGGGTGTGTATATGGTGCTTCATGCCTTAGCGGCCTAATTTTATCTTAACCTCTTAGGGTACTGTTAGTAGACATGACTGAAGATGAGCTTGGTAGTACCCTTCGAGTGAGTTCCAAGTCACACCAGCGGCTGCAACCATATACGTTGTATTCGCCATAGCAACATACATCAAAAGGCGGCGCAAACCCTTCTAGCAATGAAGATGTAGAGATACAGGGATGCAAACAGTTACAAAAAGCGCATGCTACATACTTTCTCCGAATTGTAGTGCAGTGAAGCCGTGTATGAATCCATAGCTTCCAGAAGGAGTGGAAAGCTATGTTCCCAATGACGCCACATGTAGGAATGTCAATAGTACTCCAAAGCAATGATCCCAGGAGTTTTCCTTTCTTCCATGGTTCGCCGCCATGAAGTGGATCGCCATATTATTTAGTTCATGCTATGTGGATAGGTGTATGTGGGTGAATTCTGTTTTGGATTCATTCATAAAGAGATTCTCAATCTTTAGTTTACTTGCAGTTATTGGGAGAAGTTCGTCAACGGGTTTCTTTTCCTTGTCTATTAAGTCCACGTCGTTAGCATATTCGATCTCTAGCAACATGCTCAGTGTGGACACGGGAGGTGGAGGGGTGTGGTGGGGTTGTCTTGTGGAATTTTCCCGCACGGATTTCAATGTAAAAAGCACAGGGTATAGACCATCTCCCAGTGGCGAGCCGATTGATGTCTCAAACTCTGCAGACTTCACATTGCAACTGGCCTGGCGTAGTACATCTATGATCTTTGAGCGCTTAACTGTGTCGAAGGCTCGTGGCATGTCAATTCCCATTTTGTGGCCCAGTCTTTTTACGCAGGTACCCATTTATAATCGTGCGTGGAATGAGGCAACGAGGAGTGAAGGAGATTGTCTATGTTTCCAGAGATTGCTTGTCAGCCACCTAATCGCGCGACAATCCAGTGGGATTTGAACCCCCATCCGGCTGATTACCAGTCGACCACGGTAATACCACGGGCAATCGTCTCGCCTGTCTTCTGATTCTGCCTCGGGAGGCAGCTTATATTTAAATCTGGAGGGAGTCACTTGATTTCTCCTTTACTCACTGAGTAAATCATGTTCTTTGTTTATACTGGCTGGGCGTACTATCTAGTTTATCAGCTTCAGTGCAGCACTTCAACATGAGAGGATGAAGAGAAAGCTTCCGTATTTCAGTAATATCCCCGTAATCATGTGATGCATGAAGGATCTGAAGATATGCTTAGGAGAGACAATTCTAACGGTATCAAAATATTCTTAATAGTACCATAGCATGGTTTAACGTCGTTTGTCGAAATCTATGCACTCTAACACTTTCAGTGTAGTCAGCTCGGATACGCGCTACATTATATCATTCCTTGCATGATGCAGACTGGAAGGCATGAGCTCTCGACTTATGTTTCTAACAAATCCGGTAATGATATCCCCCTATATCGTCCTATCGTGCTCAGTGCATGTGTACGACGACGGCAAACATCCAAATAACGTCAGCGCACTCTCCCTATGCCAGCCGGCTAGGTGCCATCATCTCTTGTCGGTCAGCGTATTGTACACTGAAGAATTCTGGTCATTAGCATCTGACTACAAATACTTAGTAAGATGCTCGGAAGAGATATCTCTTATTTCCTTAAATCAAATTAACCAATGAAATTCCAATTGTTCAATTCCAAAGAGTTGTATAAGAATGCTATCAACTATTTTTAATCTAGTTTGAATGGAAGCTGTTGCTTCCATAGACAGCAACATCGTCTAATTAGATGTATTCCAACAGGATAGTCCCTATGTCATAATGAATGTGTTCTGCCCTCTCTGTAATTGTAATGGTCTATGATTGCTGATAATCAGAAATGTGGTCACAAAACAAAATGCAAAAAGATGATGTCCATATTTTCGCTGTAATACTTGAATTGGTAAAACATTGTTTCGTTGGTTTCATATCAACGGATATAGCCAAACTATTAACCTTCCAACATCTACTTCACAAAGCTAGATGATATTTATCTCACAGTCGAAACACAGATACCACTACTCTGATGACGAAAATGAATGACATGGATATCAAATGTTGAATCTTAAAAGTAACAGGTTACGTCATTTGAAAAGGAACTAGACAGAAGCATGCCCTTGTTCAGAGTAACTGTGTAGATAAGAATGCAAGGAAAGGTCAGATTGGTGTCAGGAAACTTGCAATGAAGGACACTGATAGCAAAAGCTCGCCTGTTGAATGCTGCGTTGCACTGCACAAACGCAACGTTCCCAAAAGAGGAGTGCGAATCAACTGCATGTGAACAAATTGATTTCGTCACCTGGTTGCTATGGAAAAGTTTATCAAATAAAACACCATTGAGATTTGTGAACATCGAATCATGTGCAGTGAATTATGTACAGCGCTTTTAGAACGCAGTGGATAATAATATTTTATCTCTATTTATATCAAAGGAAATGGACAGACTGCATCAAATGTCAATGGCACGCGTCTTCATAAGAAGACTCAATGAATTGTATCTTGCAGAGAAGAGAAGCCCCATAATATGTTAACAATGTATAGTGAGTCACCGTTACTCCATTTATTAGAAGCCACACCAAAAAGGGTTATACATATCAGAATAGAGTGCATGGCTATACTGAATGTTGCTTATGAAACATCCCTGACAGCAAGAACAAGAAATCCTATACCCAAATATACACGGCCATAAATAATGCAAACAAGAGAATATATAGGTATAGAAACAGGTCATCGAATTGTCTGGTTATCATATTCAATACACAGACAGATGATAACAACTCATTCCATTTGAATGTAGCAGCGATGTCAATGTTAATAAAAAAAACACTCACTGAAGAGAAATATGTGCTATCACCGGCTAAAATGCAACTACAAATGTCATGACATGTGCAACGAGAACAACAAGTGGACCCTTTGGATCGGAATCCCATGGATACATAAGGCTGAATCCGCATCTGAATGACGTTTGCCACACCAAAATCGATCTCTGTTCTCGACATCCTACGCGCGATGAATAGTAATCTACTCTCACCGTGGCTTTATCACACAAGGTGCAGAAACACCTACATCGTGTTGTTACGTGTAGTGTGGACGAACACCTACATCATGTTGCCGCGTGTAGTGTGGACGAAACACATACCTCATGTTGCTGCGTGTAGTGTGGACGAAACAGCTGCATCATGTTGCTGCGTGTAGTGTAGACAAACGACATATCTCCTGTTGCTGCTTGTGGTGTGGACGAAACACTCTACATTTAACTTGGCGTACATCACATTGCTAATGAAATAGAACGAGTTAGACTAGCATTGTTCGATGCAATGCAGCTTTCTAGTTTTAGCTATGCCTCGTCCATTGCTAGTTAATCTCCACCACACCTCGTCCGTGTTGGGATCGATCGATCACTGAACTCCATGACTATCAATTTTCAGAAACCTATGGTAGGAACGGCATCCAGTCAAATTAGTTTCAAAATATTCAACTGAATGTTTATTAAATGTTAAAGGCATTCAATTCGTACAACATACAATTCGTTCGGGCTATTACGCGTTAAAGACAAACTATATCGAAGCATTCATGACATCATCATTATGATGCCATTCTACAAGTCACGTAGTTAATTATGACGTCATAAGACGTATTATGATGGATAGATGAACTTGGAAAGGTCCATTACAAGAGACACTGTACTGCGTGAAATGATATTAACATAATAAGGAAAAATTAGTTACCTCTCCGGGATATTAACATACCTTAAAAACAGACGTGGTGACGTAGCTTACCTTACACTGTCCCGAATGCATATTTTCCATGACGGTACAGAAAATGTCCAATGTACCTGCGCCATCGCCTCATAATGCATAGTGAATGACGTATCTAACTCCATCATCAGCATTGAAAAGTCTATCAAGTTTACGAATTGTATGTCTTTGAAGGATGTACTACTTAATAAGCACTATGTTGCATATGTTGAATCAACTGCACCCAGTCAAATTAGTTTCAAAATATTCAACAAAGTACCTGTATAATTACCGTGACATTAAGATTCAAGGGATTGAGGATTCAAAGTATATCAATTGATGCCAACACACGTAAATAGTTGTCGGAGCATAGGTAGAACTGGCGTGGGGTGCTAGCTAGAACTCAATCAGTCTACTCATGGGTGGTCTGTGTTGGGAGTCTCTTTGCCTACAGGAACATAATTCACAACAGGACATTATTAATGTAGTATAGCGTGCACTGTGTATTAAACTTGGATTGGAGCACGCTAACCCTTATTGAAGGCATATTTCAAGCTTAAGAAAAAGAAAAGGAAGAAAATAAAAAGAATAAGCTTGGGAGATGATTGGTGCGCTTAACGTGACCGGGACAATAGCATCACCGACGTTAAGTGTGTGCGCCTAGGATGAACTTCTCAAAAACAAGGAGGACATGCGAGACAATTCTTGTTAAAGTAGTTTATGCAAAATACAAAAAATGGAGTACAATCATTTGTTTAATGTTGCAGCTTCCCTGATAGCAGCTTATAAGCTAACGTCATTCACAAATACGAGTTCATATTTAACTTTCAACTTGTGCATGGTTCAACCATGTATAAATTAATATATCACTGTACGGGAATTGTTCAGGCAGAGGAAAGTGATTCTCGGCGATATTAGGGTTGATGCTCGATTTTACCACCGGTGATTAATAAAAATATGTATCAAAAGACGCAGTCAATATTCCTCTGTTTTCTTAAGGAAATTGCATGACTTCGTTCATAGAAAATATTTTACAATACTGTAGCTGAATCCCAATTGGTATATAATCACAGTCCAATCATCTTGAAATGGCAGATATCAAGTTGAGTGATTCTCGGTGTGTTCCGAGTGATTCTTAGATATTTCTTCTAATGTTACAAGTGATTCTCGGATCCCGTAAAACATCATTGCAAAACCTTCGCCATGAGTAACAGAGATGTCACAATTGTTGTAAGAAATATATAGGTTTAAAATACGCTATTAAACATTATTTTACTAACCACCCAGACACACCTACTTCGATTCCTCGTTCTATGACAAATCATGATAATCGAAGCAAATACACATAGTTATACTATGACCGTGTGCGAAAGGATAGTCCCGATGGGTCCCCAGTCTCAGTGTGGACTATGAATACAATCACAGGGAAGTTAACGTCTGCACGCATCCGTGAATAAAGTCGAAAAAGGTGACGCTTGCACACAGTGCCCACTTGCAGAGATGCACACACTTTCATCAACGCCTCACAAAGAACCAGTTTCAAAAAGTGCATTGTTTCATACATTTAATACACTAAGCATTTGTCGGCAATTCAACAGAGACATATGTTTGTGAGTGCGTATGTAAAAGCTGGATGAAGTGGAAAAGGTAAATTCGTTTCATCATATAAAGTCACTGGCCTATTGGTCATACTGACTAAAATGACACGTTTTCCTATGGCGAGATCATGGTGGACGTCATGTGTAGCGTTTGCCATACGGGCAAGATGTATATGTATTCGTGTGCTTCACCTTCATGTGCTCTTTCAGTGTGTCCTAGATTTTAAATACACATCGGCAATGCCCGCTCATGTGCTGGACATCCTCGGACATGACATCTCGTGTGCTGTAAAAAAATGTTTGTGGGTAAATTTCTCCAAACGCTTTCACGTGAGAAGCTTTTGGCCTTGTTATATGGATTAAGGTGCACCTTAAAGTTGGACTTTACTTCAATTTGTTGTTTCATCGCTCGCATACATATATATGATGTTCATTGTGTGCCACTTTTAAATTGGCCGTCATCCTGGCCTTTGAAGCGCTTCCCGTTCCACACACACGCACGCACGCACGCACGCACGCACGCACGCACGCACGCACGCACGCACGCACGCACGCACGCACTCGCACGCACTCGCCCACACTCGCACGCACGCACACACACACACAAAGAGACACAATGTGGCATCATGAACAGTCTGAATATGTTGATCAAGAATTTCTTCGTTTTGTGGACAGATTGCCCATGGCCGTTCAGGTCAGATCCATAGCTAGTTGTATTTGAACACTCTAGTTTGAAAATCCAGCTGGTGCCAATCTGTCACCCTTGAGTAATCTGAGAAATTCAAGATGGCCGTCAAGATTTTTGCCAATCCATTGCAAATATCGAAAGACAGTCATGTCAGCATAAATGTTGAATATATCAATCATATAATTGTTTACGATTTGTTCTTTAGGTTAAGGAAGTCACTCTCTATATGTTTCTTATGGTGCTTTCATCTATGGGAATCCACGAATCCAAGATCGCCACCAGTCAAGCATAAATATTAAGATGCATATATTGGTATTAGTATGAAATTGCCCATGAACATTGCATATTTCAATCAAATAGGTTTTGACTATATGTTTTTCATGTCCAGTGGGCCATACAAAAGAATTGTGATGACCTTCAAAATGACCTTTATAGATTTTAACATATACTAATAGGCCTAAGCTTGAGGGATCAAGGTCACGTATCAAAGAATATCTAGGGAAAACTTAGTCTGTGTATGTACTCACCTGCACTTGGGACCCAAACCATATTGAATAATAAAAATGTGACGATTGGTCCTCTATTTACAGGAACCACATTTGGCAACAGTCTGTTGATCAGTTGCAGCTAGTAGAGATGTATATATATATAGATTCAACAAGGCTCGTATTTGGGAATAAAACTTGAAACCACTTTGTGGATAAGGCCACAGGGCAATAAGCAGTTAATCAATCCATATGTCAAAGTTGAACAGTTGAGTTATTGATTATAATCTGATCCAAGTTGGGAGAGTTAAGAATTTGCAAATGAATCCAGCCGATCAGTGGAAAGAGACGTGATGTGAATCCATTTGGTTTTTCTAACACGTTGAGAAAGAAGTGCCATGAATAATCCAATGTTCACTCAGTGATCTGGTCGTGACCAAAACAACTTTGGTTAATACGATATCGAGGGCATATAGTGTATATTCAATGACATCAACGATAAAAGCACAACTCGATTCGAAAAACCAGATATGACTAAACGAATGGCGGTGTCCTTTGATTGCAGACAGTATTAACTACTAGTGGAAAAAGATATTCGCTCAGTCCTTTAATCATTATCAGTCATACATGGGGCGGAAAACTAAAGCTCGTTTGACGTTTCACACCAACAATGACCTGTGGCAGTGGCTTTTAACAAACACTAGACATGCTAGAAATGGGTGTACATCTGTAAAATATGTATATTATTGAACAACTTCCGAGATCTCTCAAAATTGGATTGCACTAAATATGACAGTGCCGGATTATCATAAATTGTATAGTAACACGTAATAATTTACGCCATGATCCATTGACCGTAATCAACTTTTGTGGCATCACAAATTACGAATACCGACACACACATACACAAGGGCCCTCCAAATAATTGAATTAATTAATAATTAATCGCAATACAAATTTGGAAGAAAGGTTAGACTGGACAAGTAAATAATCGTTGCATAAACATAATCATAATGCAACCGTATAAGGAAGGGTGTGTGTGTTTAAAATGGGTGACTCGCAGGAAAGGTTCTGTGAAATAGGTTAGGAGATGTTGGACTAGTTCGTGGAGAAAGTTTCTATGAATTTTACACCAACCTCACATATGTCCGAATCAAAGTTTCCGATAATATATTTATAAGGTGACAGACGATGGAGACCACTGGAACGAATAGACTGAAGAAAATTCAGTGCTGAGGACTTAGAAATATGTCGCGCAGTGAAGGCTGATCCTGTAGAAAAGTTCAATCACGAGGACTTATAAATATGTCGCGCAGTGAAGGCTGATCATGTAGAAAAGTTCAGTCACAAGGACTTATAAATATGTCGAGCAGTGAAGGCTGATCCTGTAGAAAAGTTCAGCCACGAGGACTTATAAATACGTCACGCTTTGAAGTCTGATACTGTAAAAATTTTCAATCACGATCTAGTCAATGAAATACGAGAGTCGATACTTTAACACTAGTGTTCTATAGATGATAATGAACATTGCATATGGCTGAACATGACTATCAACACTAAGTTGATGAATAGTTCGATATTACTGAAAACATGATGACAACGTTCCAAATGATGTAGCTTAAAATGGAACACGAAATCCTGTAGACGACATCAATTCTCGGCAACAGTCTTGAGATGATACCACTATAACTGAAGCAGCCTTAGCAGGGACCCAGGACCCTCTACGGACTCGCTTCAAGGTATGTAGGGAAGGCTACACAAAATTCTGCGATATAAATATAACTCTGCAGCACAGTTCAGTCCATGCATCTGCGGGCGCCAACCCCATTTACTCTACATGCCTGGAAATAAAATGTCAGTCATGATGTTATCGTCAACCTGAACCTTCCCTGGTTGTTCGTCCCTGCATTTCTAATACCGCCTTGCCATCAGTTCACTGAGGTCTGGAACTTCTTATACTCTACTGCTTGCGAAACATGGCATATTGGCAGTGAGGATGAGTCGCGTATATCTTAACGGTCCATCGGCCCACACTACTAATTTTCTACCCAAATTTCCGCAGTGCGACCATTTCCTCGACGACTGATTAACATATTGTCGTTGTTGCCAACCAATCAGAATCTGCCGAGGCCGCTGTTTCCATGACGGCGATCAGAAATTACCGAAATACAAGGTTAATGGGGAACCATGTTAACACGGAAATACCAGTTTTCGCTTGCTTGAAAACCAATAAATAAAAGCACAACTAGCCTGATTTTAAACTATTATTATCTATTTTAGACAGCTACACCAGACACAAACACTCATTGCACTTAAACAAATGTATTAAGTAAAATTAAAACTTACGAAATATCTCAATTCCGCCGTCTCCCCTGATGAGTGCGAGCGAGCAAAATCCTATTGTCGCGTGACCTGGTGTCAACCAGTACCCCAAGATGTATCGTGTTTATTTAAGGTATAGAACTGAACGAAATGGATCCCTGTCTCTTGATAATAAAGGGAAAACTCCCAGCGTGGTCAACATATATGTAGTGAGGGAAAACTGGTTCATAGATGGTCAATATGACCATAAAACTAAAACCAAACCATCTGTTTACACCTTCACGTGGGAATAATTGTTTACACCTTCATGTGGGAATATTACACAGGCCAACCAAGCCTACATGACCATGTTCTACACCAACATCAACATATGTTTCAGGCCATGTAGCACTAGGAACTCACTCTTTATACTTGTATGGTGATTGGCTGCTTCAAAATGTAAGTTGGGAACTCATTATAATGCAGCGTACTGACAACGAGATGGAAAACACACACATTTGCTGCAGACCTAGACTATCTTGTAGAAAGTAGTGTCACTCGTGTATATGTTGGTCGAAAAATTCACTGACGAATATATTCCAATCAGATATGGCTGATAATAATTATGATGTCATCTTTGTCACAAAATGTATAATGTCCTATTCAGTTGTCTAGTATCCTATCCAGCATCGTCCTCATTTGCACCATCACCGCCACCGTTAAAATCATCCCCATCGGTAGCAACAGCATCATCTGCCATATTGTACTTTGATTTAAGCAACCATTCCATTCTTTGCACAGAATAAACTAGTTTGCTAGATATACATCCACATCTGATGAACAAACATGGTGGCTTGATACGGCACGTGAACTGAATAATCTTTAGTATCTCGCTGGGGCAAATTGAACATTCAGTCGCCGGGGAACTGCATCAGTGGGCTTAGTATATTCATCCGTGTTACCCAAATTGTGCTTGATCTATACCACCTTTGCTACTGTATAAATAGAGTCGATGATTATTAGGATCTTGACGCTGTCTTTCATTGTTCCTCTAACAGATTATTTCATATGATTCATAACACTGCCCTTCCTTGGACAATACAATCGCAAACTATGCTGCATGCATATGTGGCCATGGAATAGACCTACACATTTCCACGTGCTGGCTGCTCCAATTGAAGTATATTCTTCAAAATAGACTTTGCCGTAAAATTCGTATATATCTGCCTCCTACCTAAGTAGTAGAGCTTCAACTTGTGCTGGCTCAAAGCTGCTTATGTATTTCAGATCAAGTTAATGAGAATTCATGAGCGATATTGTCGTTGAAAATACCAGTCTACATTCAAACCTTTCCACAGGACCTGTCCTCGCTTTCGCTTTGGCTTCCTTCATCATAGGTACTCACTCCTTCAGGGTTGGATAACATTTCACCCAACGTGCCTTGTACACACACGCAAGCACGCGCACGCGGAAGCAAACAGACACGCATGCACGCGTGCACGCACGAACGTACGCACACAGTCACATCCATCGTTACTCAATAAAGGGTACATATTGTTCACAGTAGCATGGGGTTTACGTAAGGACCTCTAGAATCCATGGAGTATAACGTATTTTAAAAGTCTTTATCTGATGGCCTGCTTGACTGTTGCATCATATTTGATCTCTAATTTCCTTTACTCTTTGTGTATAGTGACACCCACTGTTGTCATATCCTTGAAATGTGCAATTGATGTTCTTGAGTCATCGACTACATATGTGTAGACCTAATGCATATGAACGTACAGTTTTCACATGCAATTAATGCTACATCTATAAGACCACCTGCCCTATGTCCATAGCACATATAGGCAGCCTCTATAATCATCTCCATCAGCATACCATTATGATTGCCAATGGCGTTGAACATGCAATCGCTCGATAGTTTCTTCCTCTACATTTCACATTAATAAGAGATAGATGAAGATGAGATTGTTCAATGCATAATGAATATAACCTGTGGTGCAATTTCATTAACTAACCATAAAGTATATTGACCATCATCCTACCTATTCAGCGTGTTGTTGAATCCTGTATGCCTCCGCTCTGGAGGTTTTTTTTTATTGTAGTCTCATTTTGTCTGACTTAAATATGTAGTTGTGCATGTGCTATTAATGGAGAAAAGGAAGGAATGCGTTGAGTTACATCAATCTGTTTAGAAGCTATTGACATCGATGTTGAGTGCATTGTGACCATGTCTTGCACTTATCCTGTACCTGGTGAACATATAGCATTCAGCTCTGTTCCCTTTAATGCTGCCACAGATGATTAAATCCTAATATTCCAACCATATGAACAACATACACCATGTTCATGAACATGTTAAATCATGTTTTAGTTGCGACTCAACTCGAAACTGGCTTACATGTGCTTTACAATGTGGATGGGAAATTCATAAATTCATTTGAATAATACATAGTTGATTTCAACATATTTCGAATTCATTTAGCAGATAATCCCGGTAAGAAGCTAAATAATATTTGTTTCCTACCGTTTCGACAGTGGCCGGAAGTAAACACCATCAGCCATCTTGGATTGATATATTGGATTGATACATAGGAAAACATCCACAAATATCGAAAGCATAAATATTGAGATCTGTGACATGAAAAACATATAGATCAAAGCTTGTTTGAAGATAAACCCTTAATATTTAAGCTGATATATATGCTTTTAGTATTTTCGTATCTATGGGTCAATGGCGGCCGACTTGGCGGCGATCTTGGATTTCTCAAATTCATCAAGACCTGACAGACTTGCCGCCACTGGCGCATCATTCTGTACCACTCAGCGATTCTAAATCTGCAGAAAACAACTATGCACCATACCATTCTTGGTTCATCTCTATTTCCACCAGAATACTACGGCCGGTATGAGTATTGCGGTTGGTGCCATCTGTCTGTCATGTGGAAATGTACATCATAAAAGTAGGAGACAGACTCAATCGCTTCACGTGGGTGAAAGCGGTCGTAGACGGGTTTTTTTGCAGATAGTTGCGGTAGGGGTTCGTCAAGGGGTTTCTTTTCCTCGTCTATGAAGTCAACATCGTCGGCATATTCCATCTCTAGCGGCAGGCCCAATATTGACACCGGTGGCGGATGGGTTTTGTCTTGTGGAACTTTCCCTCATAGATTTCAATGCGGCAGCAAGGTAGCAGGTGAAAAGCCTGGAGATAGACCATATCCCTGTGGGGAGCCGATTGATGTCTCAAACTCTACAGACTTCACTGACTTAACTCGTGCTCTCAACTTGGTGTCTGCAAGCAGTAGTCTCATTAGTCGTAGCTCATCTTCATTGCAACTGGCCTGGCGTAGTACATCTAGTATCTTTGAGCGTCTAATTGTGTCGAAGGCTCGTGACATGTCAATGCCCATTTTGTAGAAGACCCAGTGTTTGGACTTGACTACTGACACAAGCATGCGTTGAGTCCATACAATGCCTGTGCAGCTCCATCCACGTTTGAAGCCACTTTTGACATGATCCAGTAAAGTAATCGATCTTGTCTCGGATGCGGCATAGAGTAACATTGGATAGGATGTTCCGTATACTGCTGAGGAGACAATGGGCCGCAGATTGGCTGGGGCCAGGTGACTTCTTGGGCGTGGGTAGTGCGATAAGCATGTCTTGGCCTACAGCGTCGATGGGAAGGTGGTGCATAAAAGCTGAATTGATTAGGTGCGTGATCGGATTTGAGATAACATCACTTGCATATTTGAATAGGTCATTGCTCATGCCATCAGGTCCAGATGCACGTCCATTTTTCAGGGCTTTAAGCGCCTTCTCAACTTCTGCTGTTTTAATAGGTGTTGGTAATGTCCTGGGGTCTCGTGATAACGGGTACAAGGGCTCATCATCGTTGTCAGTGAATTGTTCCTTGAACCATTCTCGGATCGCCTCGGCTTTTCCCTGGTCAGTCCCGATAAAGTGTCTTTCAGAGTTGTGTACAGTGAGTGGTGGTGTGTAGTCAGTAACTCTCAGGGCTCGTTCTGCCCGAAACATTGTGTGACAGTCATCCGTGGCAGTGATTTCATCTGCTAGGGAGTCTGCCTGTTGAATAGCAAGATCTTTTAAGCGTTCGCTAATGTGGCGGAGAATAATATTGAGCTCCCAGCGTAGTTTGGTGCAGTCTTCACTCTGGCCACTTTGATAGATGCGCAGCCGTAACGCTTTCTGCTCTGCTGACAGTTTTACTACTAGAGGGTTGTCAGTATACCTAGTTTGGCTGTTTTTAAGAACACCTATGGTGCTGGTAGCGGATGATTCCATAGATTTCAGTATTTTGCTTAGGGCTTCATTTGGATCAGAGTTGGCATCGATGTTAGCTATTTGTTTTTTTGTATGACATTTGCATGTCAGTGTCACTGATGAGCTTGGGTAGGACTCTACCCTCTTGCCTGGTATGGTGTTTATATATTTGGTAGAGATCGTTCATCTGAAGGCGTGTAATGACCAGCTTATGGTCAAAATTGAGGTCTGTGCCTCCATACGAACGAGCGTTCCAGAGTAAGGGTTTTGCTTCTGTCTTGAATAGTATGAAGACTATTTGGATGAAGACAGCTGTTGTAGCCTTAGAACCTTTTGGGGCTTTGCGATCAGTAATGTGTCCAGTCCATGTTGTCCGGTGACGGCATGGGTGTTTGAAAGACGTATTTGTGACAAATAGGCCATTGGAACTAAGGAATGCCACCAGTGCATCTCCATTGCTTTGTGTGTAGATCTGTGCGATATATCGATCTCAAACCGAAAACCAATGCAATATGGTGATGGTCTGCAAACCGCCGTAATCATGCTCAAATCGAAAACCCGAGTTTAATTAAATTTTCGGTTTATCCGTTACTGATTAATCTTTTTACTTTCAAATATTGCTGCTAAGTCAGCCTCTTGAGACATGTCAATTTGTCGACCTAAAGAAGTATATTTTTGACATTTTACCACTGCAATGACTGGCTCGATAACGAAATCAGACACTCTTGGTAAATTTTCAAAAATAGGTTTCCTTTGTGGGCAAATTCCATGAGAAAATTATAAATATATTGACCAAATTTGTGGATTAAATGGTCAAAACGCAGACCAATTTGAACATACAAAAATCTACATTTCCGTTATTTTCAATTCGCACTAAATTGCTTATGATGAATTGCACTCTGTCTGTAAACTTTGAAACTAATATGACAGCAAGATGCTGTTGTTGTTTGTTTCTAGCACCAAATCTCAGCCAAATTACTTTCGAAATATTTAACATACACGATGATATTTATAAAATTATAAATGATTGACTTTCTATTGGGATTTCGTATTCGAATAAGTTATAAAATTATTTATCTCCTTATAGTCCAGGAGCTAAAGCTAGGTCAGAATCGTGACGTAGCACACCCAGTATTCGGAAGGTCTGACACTTGCTGTGGCTTGGGGGACATGTCCCACACATTTTAAGCCCTGTTGTACAAACACATTGTGGTAGCACTAATTAGTTATCCTGATTTCTTTGCATAGGGGGGTCTAGGCTTTGGCTGTATCCACAGTGCACAACGATATAAGCATGATCGTGTCATAACTCAAAGTAATATCGTATTAGATTCACCATATATGATATTTAGACGGATATCGAATTAATATATATCCAACATACATTTTGCATGCATATACCAAAGGCGAGGGTGAAATGTGAAGGTTATATTTTATGTATGTATACTAACTCCATCATAGAATCTGTATATCCAGCTGTACCACTGTTGACAAAGCACCCAGGTAATGGTGGTTGGAATGAGACAGATGGATGTGGTGGTAATCGGTGCGGAAAAACAAATTAAAATGAACTTAGACGCAATGCAAGAAAATTTCAAAGCGGTGTGTATGTACGTGAATAAATTGCAACAGCTGTTCAAAACCTTTAAAGTTGAGTTAAGCTCGAAATCACACCTGTTCGCATTTTGGAACTCATATATTCATATGGTAGAGCTGCTGCTTGGATTCATAGGAGCTGAGAGAACTGGAGATTGGCAGGCACACCTATCTGCTACTGCTGCTCTGGCGCCATATTTCTACAGCATGGACAGAACCAATTATGCAAGATGGCTGCCAATATATCTTGCAGACATGAAGATGCTTCCAAGTACACATCCCCATGTACATGAACAATTCTTGAATGGAAATCATTCCGTAAGTCGCTCAGACCATCCATTCAATCAAGTGTGGACAGATATGGCCTTAGAGCAATCGATTAATTTGGATTCCATAAAGCGAGGTGGTATTATTGGAATAACACAAACGCCAGGAGCTCTGGAGAGGTGGTTTTTAACTAGCCACGAGAGGGCAGCCATAACAACGGTCACAAAGCAAATGTGTGGGTTACAAGATAGTCACATGTTTGGAGTACATAAGGAAATGGGGACTAATCGAATGAACAGGGATGAAACCGATGTGCAGAAGATACTTTCGATGTTCTCATCAGATATAATGACCAATCCCTTTAATATTGCGGAAAACGACGACAGCGAGTGTCTTCCGCTTGTAAACATTGCAACAGGCGTGGTATTGCCTAGTGAAATCGCCAAGAGACTTGTTTCCGCCTGTGACATTGGTAAGGAGATTATGGAAAATTTTGTTCAGGAGCGGCTGGACACTAACACGAGAAGCTTGTGGGACACGTTGCCACACTTAAAACTTAAAACATTTGCCAGCCTAGCACAGAAGAAAAGACTCAAAACAAATGATGAAAAAATTCACAATGTGAGATCTGACCGCGAACTATTTGTTCGATTAATTATTGCCGCAAGGTCCAGAGATGTTGATTTAAAACTGGTGATGACGTATGAACTGTCTGCTGTTCCACTATCATTGTCACATACGGATGGGACTCTAAGAAAAAATGTGAAAAGTGTGTTGTTAAGTGAACTAGAAAAGGAAGTAAATGTTGATGGACGGCTTCCGCCAGTTGACAAGACAGGCGCAACAGCTTATGTAGTAGATGGCATGGCAATTGTGCAATGGTTAAAACTGGAGGTACGTCTACATTTGGAGAATTGGCTGATAAGTACTGGCACATCTTTACAGTTCCACTGAATCAAGAAGACTGCAACAGAGTAGATATAGTTTTTGACAGATATGATAGACTGGAATCTCTCAAAGCGGAAGAGCGGCTAAAACGTGGGTCATCAACAGCATTGGAAGTAAAGATTGCTGGAGAAAATACGCCCGTTCCAAAGCAATGGGCCAAGTACATCAGCAATCCAAGCAACAAAAGTAACCTGGTTGCATTTCTCAGCAAGCGGTGGCGTGATACTGGTCCAAATATGCTATCTGCCGACAATTGCGTCATTCTTGCTGGTGGCTTTAACGATGGAATGGATGTTGTTGTCATTTCAGCGAACAATTCGTCGTATTTGGAAGAACTTCGATCAGATCACGAGGAAGCAGATACGCTTATGATGCTGCACGCGCTACACGCTTCAAAAGACCACATGCGTGTTGTTATACAGTCTCCTGATACAGACGTGGCAGTACTTAGTATATATACGTATCGTTCGCTTCACTGTTCTGAACAATGGTTCCGTACGGGCACAAAGGACAAATTGCGATACATACCAATACATACAGTTGCTCAAGTACTGGGCCCAGCTATCTGTCTGTCTTTGCCTGGGTTTCATTCTCTTACAGGTTGTGATAGCACTAGTGCATTATTTGGAGTCGCTAAGAGAAAAGCATTCAATCTCTTAAAGTCATCTGAATGTCATCAGCTTAGCTTAGCCCAACTCGGCGAACATGTTGACTTATCACCGAATACTGCAATTCTATGTGAGAAATTTGTCTGTGAGTTGTATACCACCAGGGATGTGGGAAAGACAGCTGATGAAACCCGTTATTGGCTCTTTTGTCAAAAGAGACAAAGAAATGAAAATCTTCCACCTACATCGAATAGTCTAAAGCATCACACCGAAAGGGCCAATGTTCAAGCTCTTGTTTGGAGACGTTCATTGTAAGCTGTTCAGAATCTTCAATCTCCAAATGGACATGGCTGGAGTATAGTGGATGGTCTCCTCACGCCTGTTCTAATGTCAAAGGATCCTGCTCCATTTGGATTAATTGAACTCACATCATGTAGATGTCAAAAGTCTGCCTGCAAAAGAACAGATCTCTGTCAATGCAAGGCTAACAATCTACTCTGCACTGAAGCATGCCTTTGCATGGGAGGTGAAATGTGTGACAATGTTCAGCATACAATTGTCGAAGATGACTCTGACACGGATGAGTAACATTCTCTCATTTGCTCACGTGATAAATATGTCCTGCCAGCTTGTGTAGACATGCACTGCATGTCAGTTAAAAGTGTAATTATGAAAAATGTAGAAAACATGGGCATTGTTGTAGCTAATGTATTGCTAGTCACAAGAAGACCTAAGTGCCCCAATACGTACAAAGCAACATACGGGTGTCTTAAACGAGGTTGATTATGTATAAATCTGCGATATACGATCACTCCTTTCCATTTTGGTTAAGATTGTATTGATATAACATGCGCTTAAGTTTGTGAAAAATGTACCATTGTGAAAATTGTTTGAGAGCTACATTCAACACCTATTGTAAATGGGCTTCTCACGGGTTAGTGATACCACAATTTTCTTGTACAACACGGCTCAGAATATACCCTAGTATAATATAGAGTCAAACCTTCTGAATACTGGGTGTGCTACGACACCATTCTTCTAGACCCCTTTTGAAAATTGGCTCCCGGACTATTAATTCGTGTGTGCATGATTGACGCGTGTTCAGTGGATGAGTTGGCAATGGATGAGTCTTGCGCTGCGTGAAGAATTCATTATCACAATTCCGATAGAATCACATGATTACCTATATTGTTCAGGACTAATTGTTCAAGCCCGCTAATCTAAACATTTTTTTTTACGATATAAAACCACATAATGTGGTAGTCGCACACAGACAATAAAACAATGAAATAAGTACGTAAAAGATATATAAAATAAAATGTACAAACACACAATATATACATAAGCAGTTAAAAAAACCGAAGCAAAAACCCTAAGTTTAGGACGGCCGCAGCTAGGTTGGCTAGTAGATCAGTAAGTTGTTATGATCGCTATGGTCACAGAGGCATATCATCATTAGCAATTCCATTAAGCTGCGTCTGACGTTTTATCAGGCACGACTGTACAAATGGAATTACGGTTTTTGATACCTCAGTATCTCCGGCGTTACATGACATTAGAAAGACGAATTTCTCCTCGTCGTTCATAGTTGATATGTTACTGTATGAGTTAATTGTTTTGAGGAGAATTCGTCGTTCCGTGCTCTACGCCGGGCAGTTGATGAGAAAGTGCTTCTCATCCTCAATGTGCCCAGTGTTACACATTTTGCATAAACAGGTAGTCCACCACACGACTTCCGCGGGATTTTTAAATTGTCGCAATTCAGATACAAAATAAACATGTTTATTGCCTCTGTATTTCTGAGCGAACGAGTTATCTAAACATGGGTTCGGTTACTTAGCTGTGTTGTGATACGTCTTTAAAGCTAAGATCACAAGTTAACGACCACCCTGACCAGTGAGGCCGTTTGCGTTACATACCGGTAATAATCTTAATTCAATAGGCATATGCGCCAATCGCGCGCCAACTCTTGTAACGGCACAAAGTCATCATTACCAGGGTGTATAATCAATGTAAACGATATGACTCGATGGCCGCTTGTCATCAGAATGTTAAAATGATTGTAATTGAGTGAAAGTTTATATGCTGTCTGTGACACCAACAATTTTCAACAAGCAGTATAAAAATAATAGCACATTCTATAACTGATTAACGAAGATTAAAGTATATATCCCGTTGTTCAACGCGTGATGATTAAATAAACGATACATTTCGCACATTAGAATTAATCGATTGTAAATGAAACACAAATTATTGTTAGTTGGTAAGAAGTAAGATTTTAACAATTACTGGCGTAATCAGAAATGAATTGTATATACCATATTCCGTGCTTATAAAGAAAGTAAATCGTGAGCGTGTATTCTGGACTGAAGGTTCCAGACAATACACGTATACTTGCTACATGTTTACCGGGAAAAATATTACATACAATAATTGTACCTACTCATCCTTGGCCCCACCCCACCCCATAAAACCGATATTCGGTTCAAACCGGTTTGAAAATTGACATCGTCACCGATTTGACATTATGCCATACCGCGCAGCCTTAGTTGCGTGTGCCCTCTCCATAGAATCCCATGCATAAGCCAAGTCCTGAACCTCTGTCCACAATTCCGAGTTTACCCACCTTGGAGTTGAAATGTCCACACACGAACAGTTGCCATCTAGCTGGGATTGTAATGGCGGAGCTCAGTTCTGCATAGAGGGAATCTAATATTGCTGGATTCTCTTTGACTTTTTCGGTAGTTGTGCCGTATGTATTAACAATCCGACACTTAGTGGCGGTGTGTTTTCATGTAGGTATAGCCAGGTCGATGAATGCCACGTGATCACTGACGTATCCAAAACTAATGACATGATCCAAGACCCTTAGTCCGATTATGAAGCCTAAACCCCAGTATGTGGCCTGTTTTTGCTCCGTGAGCACTAGCTTATGGCCTGTCTGTAGTTGCTGCCCTGACTGTTTAGCTACTTTAGTCTCTTGAATGCATGCAATATCGATGTTATAGTGTTCACATTCTGCACCTAAGGTTTGCCTCTTTGATGTTGCACTCAGACCACGTACATTCCACGTAGCTATGGTAAGCTCCTAGGAAGATTGCATCGTCCGAGGATATTGAACACAGTTTCTTGTTTGAAGAAGGGTAGACCTAATCAGAGTTGCCTCTTTATGTGGATGTCACTCCACAATCCTTGATGCCTTAGTTTCCCAACAAAGTTGGTACTTATGGAGGAGACCGGTGTGAAGGTGTCATCTTGTGCCTATATATGGAGAGTTAAACTGAATGAGTAAAACTGTTGACGTAAATCTGGATCAGATTGAGCATGTACTGGCCTTGGTGCCATCATGGGCGGGAGCTAATTGATTCATTTTGCTGTCAGCTAGGATCCGCAGTTCAAACACAATGGGCGGCATCTGCGGGGTTGTGATACCCGCTCTATCCACAGAATTCCCACTGGAGGGTAATGGTTTCTTCTGGTCCATAAAAGTGGCAATGCAGCAGCAGCTTTCAACCTGTGACCACAACTATATCATCCACTTCAACTAGGGCTGTGCCATCCTTTCCTATATATGATAGGAATGATGACCCATGGTTATAAAGCTTATGGACCTTGCCATCCTTCTTCGCAACAGTGGAGATCGGGGTAACTGCTGGAACCATATAGTGGCAACCCAGGTTGCCACTCGCATCCAGGCCAGTGCGATACCACACTCTGTTCTTCTCGAATATCATCTGCAGATACTTTGTTAAGCTCAACAGTATAGCCTAATGTGGCATCGGTGGCCCATCGTTTACAGTTGGCTCGACCAGATAAAAGCAGAGGTAAGCATCCGAGGTGTTTATCTCTGCCACATTCGTCTCCGACACATCAATCAAGGGCTCGAGGATGAACACTTTTTTCGCGAAATCTTAGTGAAACACGATCTTGTTTCCATCCCTGTCTCGCCCCAGACGCTCCTTAGAGACATCATTCAAGTCAGTCAGCAGTTCGACGACGCCACCGCTGATGGGATGGAGCGAGAACGTTTTCTGGTCTGCCCCATATTGTAGGGCGGACAGGGCGAAAGACTTGCTGCCACTTTCTCTTAACTTGACAAATGTAAAGCCACACACGTCCACTAGATCAGCGAGTCCCATTGCGTGAGCAAATATTAGCTCCATCTTAATTATTGTGTTTAGACTGGATGATATAGCCATGACGATTGTCCGACCGTCCAGAGTGGTGAACATGTGATCAGACCATCTCTGGTTGGTAGGCGTGTGGTACAGTATCGGATAGAATGCGTCCTCTCAAGGTAGCTCATACACGCCGATGAGTTGCATCGACCTCCAGGAAATGCCTATCACAACTCTTTTGACATAAGTTGGCTTGAATGTGATAGAGTACCTGCCGGTAACAAGAGCTAAAATCAACCTGTGGCAAACGCGCAGCCTCAATCTATTCATCCCTGCAAACCAGCTGTTCTCCAACTCCTCTAGTAACGTATGCCAGCACAGATGGTATGTCTGACACCCATTTGAAATTTACGCTGATATTACTTATAAATCTATCAATAGGATATCATTTCAGCCATATCTATGCTTTGGCGAGATACTGACCATACCGATAGAGGACAGCTACTTCTTGCCACCCAAGGGGATATCAACAGGTGAGCGACTACAGCAGGAGAGCTGGTTCCAACAGACCGCCAATACGTCAATGTGACGACAGGATCATAAAAGGGCCCAGGAATGGGCGAGACTCGGGAAGCACCTGCAAGAAACTTTAGAGGTCTTACAGTGGGAAGAGTGATAGGGCACAGGAGCATAAAGGTTAGAAAACCAAATAACGTCGGGAGTACTATCAGAGGAACAAGATGAGGATCCAGATGGCATGGCTTCGAAAGATACTGGCCCCTGCAATTTTGCTGGATGATGAGTGTCTAAGGGAGGTATGCCTAAAAAAAGCTTGTATGGTTTGACAGACTGGCCCAGATGAAGTCCACGATAACTCACAGGTAGATGATGTGCTAGCACACTTTCAAGCTTCGATATGTACCATGGCTAAATCAGAGTGGCGAAAGCAACCTGAACTATATCCCGCCTGAGCTGCTCAAGAGTGGGAAGAGGGTGGCACAGTCCACACCTGGCGACTCCAGCAGATTGAGATCATCGTGCAGAACCGCCTCGATGAGGCGGAAAAGTACAGCAGAAGGCACAGGTGATATAAAACATCCTACAACAGTCACGCATGCACAACTACGGCTGGGCGATTAATTAGAGCCAGTCCTGATGTGGCCACCTTGCTACAGAAGTGGACGCGATAACTGCTAAACCACTGAGTGGCGTGACACTAGCCGCCAATGTACGGAGCACAGGTCTGGCAGTAGGACAGTGCCAGATCAACAGTAGGCTCTCGAGGTCGGACAGGTCAGTGATGAAGAGTGCCACCATGTGGTGAAGCCCCAAAACCTGTACTGCAACAAAAAAACTACGGCGCGTCAGTAATTCCTCAAACGCTCCAACGGGCATATGAGCATGGATGAGTTAAAACGAGATGCTGTGGTAGGGCCATATAGCAGGTGTCTATGATCTCAAATAGTCTCCTGCGTACTACTATAGATGGCCTTCCTAGAGAAGATCAAAACAGTCATCCTTCAGCAACCACCCCTCCTAGGCACGCTCTGGACCGGCCGACTACCTGGTCTGCTGAGTGATGTTCCGAACCTAACTCTGATCCACATTACTGTCGGCGGGTGGTCCTGCATCAGCTTCTAAATCAATCCACGACCACTGACAAACCTCACAATTACCCACAAAAATGCGAAAGCAGCCTACACCTGGATGGCTGGTCCAAAAAAACCCTCTCATTCTGTAATCAACAACTGAACTTCGACGTGTGGTGGGCCATGGCATGATTTTGAGTCAGCACCAGTTTTGTTCACTCCTATTCCGGTATCCTTGAGGTTGTGCTCGTTGCCAGCGGTCTCAGATTCCTTATATACTCCGTGGTGAGACGAATCCTCCATGAGATAGAAGCCTGCATGATGCGACACACTCAGACCCACAGCTCAACATACAAATCCTCTCAGCGTCCAGTAGGCTTCAGCAAGAGTTAAACACCCACTTGAACCATTGTTTCTATGGTGAAGACAACAACGGTCAAGTCATTATGTAAGGCGACCCGAGATGAGAGTACTCAAGCTTCCCCTATCAAACACCCCAAAAACTTCGGCCGTCGGAAGACTGCAACATTCTCATTTGACCTAGATTCAGGTCTCGTCCCACACACAACCTTGGAGCTCACACAAGCAGTGATCATTCAAATCAACCAGTCATTGGAGGCTTGTGCTACTATATTCTAACCACCCAGACTAAGCTGTAGCACTCTATCGGCTGGGTGAGTGGAAAAGTGGTAGAGGCCATGTTCAGCAATCACATCGAGGACATGATCATCGTCGCAGATGCCAGCAGCCTCATTGCCAAATTAATATATGCATTGCAGCAGGCCCGCCATCAGCTCAGCCTTGCAATATATCCACACAGTCGACTGGTCCTGAGCAACATGACCATGAACGTTGAGGACTTGGTGGTCAGGGGTTACAATACCATGATAGTCGAGGGGAATTCTACAGGTGTCCACTTTGGCTTCAACACAGACATCAAATGGCCTTACATAGTGCAATGGCACATCCAGCATCCCTCTGGTCCCCACAACCACAACCCGGTGCTACACCGCCATCAGAAAGCATATGGCCACCTGTGCTGACACCCACGACCGCTCCTCTGGAATGACAACAGAGCAATCCCATTTGGATGATAGCCCTACAGGTGGTGTCAGGCCTAATTTTTACTGTGCCACTAGTAGTCCAGTCGGAGCTGGTGTCGTGGCTTCCGAAAATCGCCTGAACTATCTTGGCTTGCCATACCACCCATATCACTCAGCAGCCGGCTAACACAGCTGCTCATTATGAGTTAGTGCGGGTCCCAGGAATTCCCTAAATTTAAAACGTCAGTATGGCAAAACGGCGATGGAAGACTGGCTGGTGTGCTGTTCCGGTGTCAGTAGTGTATAGTCGTGAACAAGGATTGAGGAGCTCCAATGCCCAGAAATGGTGGTTAGCCCACAAGGTATGCCCGTGCAGAGAGGGTCAGTATCCAGAGAAGTACTACTTATTTTCTTGGCCCACTGTTTGCTCTACCTACCCACCACATCTTCCTAGGTATCGTTCATACAGGAGGGCCACGGGAGATCATAGGTACCAACCCGCCAGAGACCTCATTGGAAACACTGACACGCTAGGACCATCAACAAGCCCAAGACGTTGCACAATGGAATGCGCATCAATCACAGGGCAGCAATGCATGGCATGCTCGGAGTCGACGAGGCAGACTCTCTGGCAGCAACATCTCCCAATCAAATTAGTTTCAAAATATTCTTCTAAGCGTTTATTAAATTGTAAATTCATAAAACCATACAAGACTTTCAGTTTCGTGATGACCATTCTGATTATCGCAATGGATCTAAAGCTATTATGATTTATGACACAATCCCCGCAGAAAGCCGGAGATAGCATTGTGATTACGTACTACTTTTGGACATGGTGTATCATTGCTTTAGTTTAATTTATCACTGATCATATAGGATCGACCACTGCACATCTTTAGAACACTACATTATTATTTGATACCATGCTATTCCAGTCTACGTCAGCATACGTTATTTTAAAGACTATGATGGCATACTCATCTTGCTAAGTGAATTTCTATGTAGTGAACGATGGTATTTAATGTGGATTAAACTGGTTAGATGTGAACAAGGTCGATGAATTTGTCGCTGACTGTTCTGAAGTATTTTAAATTTTACAGATTTGTTTGGGATTATCCGATGATGACACGCAATGTGGAAACCTAATAAGTGTTACACCCAACCCCCATCCCCCGCACCCCCACCCCACCCCAGCTTTCCTATGTCAAAATCTGAGCCAAATCAGACCAATGACTTCCGATATATCCACACACCAAAATTTGATTCAATCCGGATTAGGTTTCTGTTATCCAGATCCTGACCGATGCTAAGACATCCTCTTGCACGGCACGGCCCATTGTTATCTTAACAGTTGAGCCAAAGCAGGCAACAGTATTTTAGCTGGCTAGCTGGCTGGCTGGGTGGATGGGTAGCTGGCTGGCTGGCTGACTGACTGACGGGCTGGCTGAGGGCCATGGTGGTTTACTGAGCTGCTACCCTCGGCTAAATATACTGAATAAGTAAATGAGTGTAATACGATGACATCCAGTATAATCATCATTCGCCAGGTGTTTTAATGACGCCACTGCTAACCTAATTAACTCATGGAAGGTTTGCAGACGCATTAGTAAGATTAAAACCTCACACATATCATACTGAAAATCTGTGGATTAAATTGGTGATGGTCTTATGCTCAAGGAAGAGCAAGAATAGTTGGACGTGTGCGAAGACGCCCAAGAATGATGAACTATAGAACAGGATGCACAGCACAAATTAATATTGTACTTGGCATCGAACTTCATAAGGAATTAGAACTATACCTAGGGGACAAAAACCATAAAACCGTCACACTGAAATTTCTCAGGGAGCACATAGATTAGATAGTTAGCTATTTTGTGGCGATACATGAGAGTGGCGGATGAGAGGCGACTTAGATATGTTCCAGCAGAAATCTGCCAAGGACATTAAGATATTTAACAGGAGATTCAAGTATCTCGGATGTTTGGCAGGAGAATCTAGACAGCAAGCGAATCACCATGAAAACGTATATCTGTGCCTTTGAAGAAGGAATCCATGAGGGAATGAAATCATATTTTCTCAATACCAGACATGAAAAGTCGATGGAGATAGACGTCTTCTATCTGCGTCCATTGTTTGAGAGAGAGTTGTGACATCTCAAATGGAAAATGGACATGCAAGATCAAATGCTTAAGAAAATGTTCTAAATAATAGCGCAACTGCAAACGATATCAGAAAAACGGTGTGACACAATGTGCAGTCAGAACAGAGTACGTAGCCTTGACGTGAAAATAGCATAAATGTTATGGGTGCAGACAACTGTGGCATGTAAAGCTGTACTGTACCGTCGATCTCCCTCAGTACTCGAGCTTACTGCTGAAGAGGACACCGTCATGCTATACATATGGAGACTGGGACATTTAACTCGAGCATGTCCACTGAGCAGGAATGAAAACGTGCCCGCATGACATCAACCGAGACAGCAGAAATGGAAGAGTAGTCCTCATGGCAGGACAGTGGTAGACATATGGAAGACCGACCAAATAACGCAACACTGAACTTCACAAGCAATGCGTGATGTGAATGTAAATTCAACAATTGGATGGATGAATGAAAGAGTCCAACCACGAGATATGAATACAGCAGTGGCAACAGAGACTCTGGCAGAGAATGTGTGAATCATGGATAATATGCAGGCAATCAGTGGCAACCCAGTTATGGAGATAATATTGATGATCGATGACCCACTTTCGGTGGTCCAAGATCGCAATCAAAATAACAGAGATTGGGAGAATTGCTCCAGATTGGCATGGTCCTGGTTTGTTTAACGTTAGCACATTCAGGTCACATGGAAGATTTGAGACATTGGGAAGATAATGTTTCCAGTTTGTCTCTAATTATAAATGATATTTTAGGATCAATATTAGCTGCCAATAATTTGAAGAAAACATAGACATTGCTAGCTGTAAATCATAGCCCTATTCATGTTTAGGTGAAATGCAAATAAGATTTTAGAATGTCACACCGATCCCTGCTGTGATTTTGTCAAATATTATGTCCGAGGGAATAATTGGTGGGGATATTACACATTAGCGAAGCAGTGATTGATTGTGGTAAGTATGAGATGATATGGTGTGAAAGGATGCATACTGTGTTTAGTCTCCAAATTAATCATCAATGCATCGATGAGACAACAGGGTACACAATTGTTGAAAAGGTCCTTGAAGAATGTGCTGACAATTTTGATGTAACTCGTCCACAGACTCTAGGTAAACTGGTGGGATGGAGTGTACTATACCCATGGATAACCACTCACTCATTTGGCAAAGAGCTTACTAGATACATTTAACCAAAGCAAACATTGGAAAAAAAGTTCAAGAAATACTAGAGGCGGGAGTTATTAGGCCTTCATTCTTCTGGTGAAGAAAGATGTAACCACACAAATCTACATAAATTATCGACAGTTCAACACAATAGCTCGCTATGCTTTCTAGTCTTTAGCCAAATATTTCGGATATATTCGCTTTGATGTATGGCACATCTCTTTTTTCTACATTGGATTTGACGTCTGAATATAGGCAAATAGCTATGGCTAGCAAAGACATAGAGAAGACAGTCATTTTCTGCTCTGGATGTTTATTTAAATGGGCCTGTGTGCCTTTGGTAGTGCAATGCAAGGGTTGTGTCAAAGTGTGCAATGGACGTCGTATTTAGACAATAGCAATGTAAATTCTTGGCCATTTTTGTCGATGATGTAGGAGTATTTTCGAAAATTTTAATAAAGCCCGCAGAGCATCAGAAACCTGTGCTATAAAGATTGCGAGAATAAGAAATGCGATTTTGCGAGGAAATCATTAGATTTACTATAAATCCGTAGATTTACAAGGTTATAAAATCTCTGCGCAAAGTAACTCACGTCTGTCGGAGAATGTGAAGGTCATCTGAAAGATGAAACTGTCACAAGACCTGGAGAAAGTCCTAAGTATGTGTTATTACCGACTGTGTATATGGAATTACGAATTACAGCGCCCAGTCAAATTACTTTCAAAATATACAACAGCATGTTTAATAAATAGCAAAGAATTACAAAGACATACAATTCATAAACGTGTAGGACTATTTGAGATTTGATGACGGTCTATATGGAACCCTTTGTGACGTAATGATTGTGACGTCATCATACACGCGCTGAGCTGATTATGACGTCATACGAGTTCAGATGATGGATGGATACTCTGGAAAGGTGAATTGATTACGTAAGTAGTGAATTTGGACGCAAATCCAGAATCATCAGGAGGCTCGTGACAGTTTTCGGTATAATTCTCCAGAGACATAAGATGGCGTGTATGGCTGAGTGAGTCACTTATTACACCCACCAATCCCTCACATCCATGCTATTATATATCCCCAGCCAGCAGGAAATCAGTACCACAGTCGGTACAGTAATAAATCTTTCAGGAATGGCCAGCGAAATATATTGAAAATATAATGTTTGGTAATTACGGTCATCTTGTTTCGATCCAGTGGGAGCGTCTCCGCTTTTTGGATCATAAAAGGTTTACAATAACCTAATTGCTGCTCTAATCATGATGCACTCCAACGCATCAGGCTTCCGATCCCTACAGCATCTCTTCTATACATATACAGCAATGATCTAAACAGAGTCATATACGTAGTCTTAACTCGTATGTGTCTGAATTGCATGATGTCTTTTATGACTTTACAATTTAATAAACATTCTGCTGAAAATACATATTATGTTGAATAGCTTGATACTGATTTGACTATAAGCAGCAACAGCTCCTAGTGAAATTAATTTTCAAATATGCATCCAGGGGTGCCGAAAGCACGGGGGCGGCGGGGCAACTGGCCCCGTTGCCTGCCCAGTTGTCCTTTGGGCAGGGGCGTAGCGGGGGCAGTTGTGCCCTTTACCCGTTTCTAAGTGAAGATGAGTAAACTTTACTTTAGAACTGTAAACATGATTTTTAGAATATTCAGATCGGACTGAGCAGTTGGAATACAGTTCGGTTGTTTTGATATTAAGACAAGTCCATAAAATAATGTGGGAGTGCTTCTAGACCGAATCAAATCAGCAATGCAAACGCTAGTTATGTAGTGACAGTTGCATGCGACATATTGACTGTTTTATCTGTAAACGTGTCTTTGCAAGTAAAGGTAAGATACATAGTCATATGCTATTTTAATTTTTGAAGTGATACTGGTTCATGCATTGCTCAGTGGGTAGACTAGAATATATGTACAGTGACGGGTGGCTTGGTGCAGCAATGTGGAAATACTAAGGGACATTAGAATAAACAGCAACTCTCAAACTCAAATTTGTAATCGACGTGTAGAGCAGATGCAAAGGTAGAAATAATCTGTATACACAGGGCCGAAGTGGCCGAAGTGCAATGTCGCTGTGTGTATTTGAGTAATGTGTCGAAGATTTGTTGCCCTCTCCCCCCCACCCCACCCCCACACACACATATATAGAATAAGAGGAGGGTGTGGCCGGGACTCCATCGAAAGATGGTAAAAATTCGATGCACTTAGAAGCTATATCTCCTACATCTCTAAGTAATAAATATCATCCTCTTGGACTTTTTTAATAATGTACTATTTTTATGACTATGAGCACACACCCTCCTACCATCCCTCACACACCACACCCACCCCTTCCTCCCTACCGACTCGTACCCTCGTGATAAACATGTGTAGCCATAATAAGGAAAAATTAGTTACCTCTCCGGGATGTAGACATTGTTCGAGTGTAGCTTTCGTGACCATCTCGATCACTTCTTCTACACTAACTAGTTAGTGCTGAAGAAGTGACCGAGATGGTCACGAAAGCTACACTCAAACAATTTCTACATCCCGGAGAGGTAACTAATTTGTCCTTATTATGAATCATCCTGGGATCGTGACCAACTTTTTTGGAAATATGTTTAGCCATGTCAAGCCCCTTGAGTTCTAACCATAGAAGATGATGCCACCATCCACGCGTAAATAAAATCAGGCATTTGAAGGCCTTCTTTGGATAGCCAGGGTAAAATGTACCTCTGACACCCACACGCCAATATGGCTAAGTCAAAGGCTGCGAAATCTTAAGTTAAATTACTAATTACATACACACTAGCTGTTGAATAGTTTGTTCCTAATTTGACGTAAGTGTGTTGCTACCTCAGCTGGCTATTCACCCCGCATATGTCCATCGTATTCTTTAAGCGAGTCCTTAAAAACTGCTGGGCAGGAAGGATCAATATGGTCAGATTCATGGTTGGTCCCAGAAAGCTGCTTGCTCGATTTTGTTGGTGGCCATCTTGAGTTTTGCACTATTTTAAAAATTACATTTAACGACCTTCTGTGAAACTGCTTGGCATGAAACTCAAGAAACTTCACGGTCTTCATCTAGGGCAAGAGCTGAACAAACCTTGTCCACATGTTCAACGTGATTGGTAGATTTGCCTTCGATAACCTAGTTTTCACAAAAAGCCCCCTTTCCTCTGAATCCTGCTGATTGCAAATATAATTAGGAACTAAGGTTCAATTAAATATTTTCAAATCAAACTGCGCAGGTCCACCGTGCAGCCATACACACGAATGCACGCACACTCAACGTGCGCATCTTTCACTAAAACCCGCCCACCTTGTGAATTGGGAATATGTTCAATTGACCAAAGAATACAAGTTCTTCGCTTAGCATTGCTCTAACATGTATACATAATTATGGGTTAGGTAGGTTAGATATATCCCCCGAACACCCTTCTATGGGAGGGGCGGGGGGGGGGGGCCATTTTATATCTTCCTCCAGACAATAACATTCAGCGTGCCATTTTTGTGAAACCTGCCCCCGCCCCTCAAATTTGCTTCTGGCCTCCCTGTATTCAACAACTTAGCTGTATCATTAGCTTTAAATTGGGATTGTAGGGATTTATGGATCACAGTTTTAAAATTGCTTGAAGCATGCTAACAAATTCACCTTTCCAGAGTACACACCCATCATATGACGTCATAATGAACTGCGTGATGTGTACGATGACATCATAATGAATGAAGTCATGAATGACGTCGATAAGTACGTCACGAACTCATATTTGAAGACGGTCTATACATTTTTGTACAAATTGTTTGCTTTTACTATTTAATAAATATTCTGTTGAATATTTTGAAACTAATTTGACTGGGCGCTGTTGCTGCCATAGCACCCAGTCAAATTAGTTACAAAATATTCAACAGCTTCCCTGTATAGGTTTCAGGAAATTGATAGCTAGAGCATTTGGAGATCGATCAATCCCAACACGACGAGGTGTGGGTGGAGCTTAGCTAGTGATGGGCGGGGCATAGCTAAACATGGAAAGGTCCATTGGGTGGAGCTTACCATGCATTTCTATTCCATTGACATATTTAATAGAGTTCTGATTAATCATCAACACGCTATCACGACACACGTAGTATCTTATTTCATGAGATATTTTATTATTTATATATAATACAACCTAAGCCTCCACGTGTCCTTAGCAATAAAATGATACTCGATATTTTAATAACACTCGATAATTTAGAGAGAATGCGTTTCCGTTATTGTAATGGGTAGACGGTAAGCGGTTCTTACAGCTATGGCATGACTTGTCAATTGATTAAGTGAGTAGTCGATTTGAACGTAATCCCAGAATTATCAGGAGGCTTCGAACACATTTCTAGATAATTCTCCCGAGACATAAGATGGCGTGCATGGCAGAGTGAGTCACTTATTACACCGACTAATCCCCTCACATCCATGATATTACATATCCCCCAGCCAGCACGAAATCAGTACCACAGGTATTACCGTCATTAATCTTTCAGGAATGGCCAGCGAAATATATTGAAAATATAATTTTTGGTAGTTACACTCATCTCGTTTCGTCCTGGTGGCTCTGCGCTTTGGCTCCTAAAAGGTTTACAATTATACCGAATGCTGAATGGTATTGCATCATGGTTCACTCCTACGCATTAGGCTCCCGGTACCCACATCATCTCTTCCATACATATACAGGAACATATTATACCAATGTCCAATTGATCTGCGTTTGCTAGTAAAATGATCTAAACAGAATCCTATATGTGCTCACGAGAGGTGAGTGATCCTAATTTATGGTTATTGACAAGCATCCTATCAGAAAGCACATATCACTCACGTATCCAACGTCATAATCAAAGCACGCGTTAGCTGACATAACAATCAAAATGACAGGTTCTCTACGAAAGTGGCAAATGCCCGACAGTATGTGTCTGTATTGCCTGATGTCTTTTGTGACTTTACACTGTAATAAACATTCTGCTGAGGACACACATTTTGGTGAATAGTTTGAAACCGATTTGACTGGAAACTGTTGCTGCTACAAACAGCAAAAGCATCTATTTCGTCATATTTCTGTAGAATCTTTTGGAGTAGGGTGATTGTGATTGAAACAAGGCAGAGAAGACATCCACGTAGCCAGCACTCCATCAATTTTCATCTGGATACTAGATAATGCTAGGACAATAGTAAGAATGGGCGCCTCCAATACAAAATTTGTTAATTTCCTTATAAACTTGCATTTGCAAGCTTATTAAAATGACAATTTTTACGACAGATTTGCAACTGGTTGCGCAATTTTGGGCAAGTAGAACTAAAGAATTTTGCATATGAGTTGGATTTGGTATAATTAGGTTTATATAAGCGGATGTGTTTTTTATATGCGCGATATCTGACTAAACCTTGTAAACTAAGCTTTGTTTGGTATACAACGACCGACCGTATGTAGTTATTAACATAGAGTACAACTTTGACCAACCAAACGACCGACCAACCGACGGATCGACCGAGCGAATAATGATTGCACACGAGCACCAAGCGACCCACACCCACTGACTCACACACCCACTGACCCACCCACCCACACATTGAGTCACTCACCCACCAGCACTCCAAGTGACTATTAACCATCCACCAACCCATCCAACCAACCAACAAACTAACTAACCAGCTAGCAAACCAACCAACCAACAAACAATCAAACAAACAAACAAACAAACAAACAAACAAACAAACAAACATACAAACAAACTAACCAAGCAACTGCCCGACTGACTTACTGACTGACTGGCTGGCTGGCTGGCTGGTTGGCTGGCTGGCTGGCTGGCTGGCTGGCTGGCTGGCTGGCTGGCTGGCTGGCTGGCTCGCTAAGTGTATGACTGACTGACTATCTGAAAATATGGAAAATCTTGAGATTTAAAAAAAATCTGTAGAATATAACAAAAACTGGTAGGCACGCGTTTGCGATCTCTAGTCTCTATTATTTTCTTAGCAGTTTGTAGTGTTTGCGTATCACTGTAGCACTTCACTATTAAGCGGTCTGATCAAAGTTATACTTTTTTCCTGACCAGCATTTTTAACATGTTTCATGAATAAAAACAGTAACATCTTTGTTAGTACAATTCACCTATCCAGTATACCCACCCATCATATGACGTCATAATCAACCACGTGATGTGTAGAATGACATCATAATGAATGACGTCATGAATGACGTCGATAAGTATGTCAAGAACGCATATTTGAAGACAGTCTAAGCGTTGTTGTACACATTGTTTGTCTTTACTATTTAATAAATAATATTTTGAAACTAATTTGACTTGCCGCTGTTGCAAAATATTTAACAGCTTCCATGTATAGTTTTCAGGAAATTGATAATTAGGTCATTCGGGGATCGATCAATCCCAACACGGCGAGGTGTGGGTGGGGCTTAGCAAGTGATGGGTGGGGCATAGCTAAAATGGAAAAGTTTTATTTTATTTCCATTTTATCCACGATGTAAGAATTGTTCTATATGATGGACTTAATTTGATTCGTAAGAGCGTGCTGCCTTAGCCAGCAATAGTTTCCAATCAAATTAAGTGCACAATATTCAACAGTATGTTTCATTTTGTTTTGAAAACATCCTAAGGTATTTCTGAGCTATACAGTACTGTAGGCTACATTAACGGTAAATAAAATGATATGTAACGGGCCAATGAAAGCAAAGTAATGGAATCTATGATCGCTTATGAGAAGCCATACTTTTTTGTGTTACGACAACATATGTAGTAAAGAATAGTGTGCATAATAACTGGCCTTAATGAGAAGAACTGAGATAGCAAATGTGAGCGCAAATGGTAGTATATAAACCCATCGCTGAATATTGTCCCATATAAATATCAACTGGAGCAAATATATCTTCCTTAATGACCAAAAGGCTGTGTATCCGTGTGCTGTTATTCATATCATCACATGGAGGGACAGGAAAGCGCGAATACGTTTTAATCTATGTGCATTGCTGGTGATCTGAATTGTAATGAAGGGATTGTAATGATCTATACATTTTCTAGTTTACTGCAACATCTCTTTGTTAGGTTCTGTCGCTACAAAATGAATCATCTCATACATGGTCCTCTGTTCTTCCACCGCGCGTCTTTGTGGCTCTATAATGGAACGCGACTTGAAAGAAATCCACACGACGTGTAGCCTGGGGCAATAAATAATTCAATATATTCCAAAAAAGATTGCATAGTTCTGTAATCCATTAGATTCTACAATGCATTGGTCCATATATTGTTACTTGGCTGTCATACGACTGCCGGCACGATAGTACACTGATTTCATATTTAGTTCCAAAAACGGAACTTTGACCAGGGCAAAGCGAAACATAATGTGCTAAATAGATTGAAATCAGTTTGACTGAAAATGGGATGATGTGGCTGCAATACCCGTCAATAAAATTATTTTCAGCTTAACCAGCTTGATCATACCGTACCGTAGGCCTAAAAATTAAATGACATCGAACTCAGTTCAGCGTGAAAGGGCGTGAAAAAATGTTGTATCACAAAATTATCCATTTCAGTCGCACCTTAGTAAAGCATAGGGTTTTTGATATCTTGCTGTTGAAATTATAATTTCAAAACAATAATACAAATATGAAGGGTCGGATATCGTAGATAAATGTATGATTGTCGTAATTGAATACTGTACATTTCAGAAAAAGGGAAAACATGAAGGCTATCATAACGCAAACTAACGCTACACTAATTAACTCGAACCGTCAATTGTGTAATATGCCCAACGAGATCTAACTGATCTGTATATATCTCAATTTAGCATATCTTCAATTATAAATTACACAGATTTCTGACAAAATGTACCGGAGACAATTATGGTAATCACTGTACAATCAACCTTCGTACATACCAAGGCAGGTAATATAGGCCTACTATGAGGTCCCCTCACAAGGGATAAACATTTGCCAAAAAATCAATTTTGAGAAAGATAATTATTTGACTGCCTTATTCCCACTCTCGAAACTATGCTAGCGTATTGTCAAAGAGGTAGTAACGGTTATTGTGATCGGTAATCATACATGGAAATGATTTTCAGACTTTAACGTCGTGCCAAATGTCATTTCTTATATGTGTAATGGTAGTGGTGGACTCGGAACATATATGGTATGTTGAAGAACACGGATGTATCTATAACTTTATTTTGCAGAATTTTCATATTTAAAAGAACTTAAGTAAAGCAATTCTGCCATTCTCAATAATTCCACAATTGTAGACTATGGTGCAACAATTACATTTATTATGATTAAACTACATTTCTCAGTGTAAAAGCATGGCAGTATACATATTTTACTGATGTTGAGAGCATATGTGGCAGTCCCATAAGGTAATGGGTTTCATTGGTTTTTAATAAAACGTACGAGAAGCTTCAGTTGCGACCCTGGCAGCGTTGTAAAAATGACAACACAGTCTTCAGACTGATCAATAAACAGACAAACAGAGCTAGACAAGCACACACTAGTAGCTGGTCACAGCTAAATATTGAACATTAACGTCCAGCATTTTGCGACATTGTACTATATGCACATATTCACACAAATAGTATTAGATTAACCATTCCATCGATGAAGCCCTGTTATTTCAATTCAAACCGATTACATACGGAATGTGTTTAATATTTTGAAAATAATGCGTGTGGAATCCATTGCGGCGTAAGGCATTAACATGGCCTCCAGTCGGATTGTCCAACAACTTTCTTATATGGTTCGTTTAAAATTGAAATAACGGAGCTTAATCGGTGAAATGGTTAACCCGAACCTTCTTACCACAACACATTGTTAAAACCACGTTCTTAATCCTTTAAACTGACTCGATTTAGTCCGTCTTAAATGCGTAATAGTCCGACACGTGGTACGAATTGTGTCTTTGTTATTTACAAAACATGCTGGTGAATATTTTGAAACTAATTTGACTGGGCGATGTCACTGCCACAAGCAGCAACAGCACCCAGTCAAATTGGTTTCAAAATAGTCAACACCTTACCTGTATAGTGTTCTGGAAATTGATAGTCAAGAAGCTCAGAGATCCATCGATACCAACACGAGCGGGGTATTAATGTATTAATAAACCATCCGGATTCAGTGACCGATTGACTAACGTTAGGCCTATGGAAGTCATTTCAAGCAACGACGATGTGACTTACTTGGGCATAATTGTGTGTTTTTCTAACAACATCCTTTAGAATGTTTAACACCGATATTTCAATATCTCAGATAAAGACAACTATATGAATATCTTTTTAATACTTCGACTGGTAGCCCACCCCCACCCTACCCACCTACTTGTTGCTACCATAGACCTGTATTAAGCATTGCAATGACAACGACTGTCCATGTAAACCTGTCATCTTCTCTTATTGTAGTTTAACCCTTTCATGAGAAGGCCGCCAAAACCGGCCTCTACAGTGATCTTGAGGATGTTAATTTGCAGGTCAAGAGAAGAGAGTTTTTGAAAATTCACCACTGAAATGACTGGCTCGATAATTGAGCCAGTCATTCCAATAGTAACTCTTCAAAGCAGTCGTCTATTGGCCTGCAAATAGGCACTAAATAAGCACAAAAAAATTATATATTCTTGACTCAATTTAGGTAACACAGGGTTAATAAATTATGAGGACGACGATGATGTACCATGTCTGTTTAACCTTTCCCATATTGTATTATAGTATGATTCACATTAGTTGCATTCGAGATAGGGTAAAAATTATAGACTTGTTACAGACAGTCTTGAGGCATACTATGTGTGTGGTATATTTCAAAAGAAAAACATGCATAATAATATTGTAGAGGGCGAAAAAGTAGACAGAGTTCGCTAACAACAATGGATCCATCTTCGAAACTACACCTCTAATGTAATGACCGGTCATCTTCTTACGTTATCACAACGACTAGGCCCTTACATACGAGATACATTTCTCGATCTCGTATCGAAAGAGAACTCGCGGGATACGAATGAATAATGGATGTGTGATTATCAGTAGTATCATTTTGTCTTTAATCCATCCGTGGGAATAAATCCATGATGGGCCAATGCAATTATGTAGCAGTATGGATAGACTACCAATGTTCCACATTTCCAGTCAAAACTGCTGTCAATAATATTGTAGCAGATTGTTGAATACAGAAATCAACCGAAAGTATAGGCAGTTGAATTGAACGTCTACATGAAATTTGGCCACATAATTTCAACCATATAGTTAGATAGGTATATCAATACGCTAGTGAAGTAATGGATTGAAGTTAAAAAAATGTTTACCATGAAGTAATTTCGTTCATTCATTCGCTCGTAGTGCACAATCTCATACCGAAAATTTGCTAAATCTCCGGTGATTCACAGTTTTCAGTGCCCTATTGTCTGTAGTATATTTAGCTCCATAATTTCACCTACATAGACTTGAGCCTTAATATACTCGGTATATTCCGAATCTAACAAATTCTAGATGAAATAATTTTATTAGGCAAAAATTGGCTTAAATGTTGGGTTCTTTCGTGCTTTTCGGTGCCCTACTGTCTATATGTAATACGGGCGGCTCCAGAACTTCGCTCACATAGACGTAGAGGGATTTGAATACGATAGTTACATAGGGAATTAAAAAAAATTCGATCGTGAAGTAATTTCGTAGTATGCGATTTCATCGCGTAAGTTCGTTCCAATTTTGACAGATCTGCGGGTTTTCAATGCCCTACTATTACCTGTCTGCAATAGGTTTGGCCACATAATTTCACCGATATGGTTAAATAGCGATATAAACACGCTAATGAATCGTGAGTTTTCTACCACATAGTAATTTAGTAATATTCAATTTAGTAGCCACGGACAGTTGTCAAATGCCAACAATTTATTATATTCGGTATCATTCTGTTCTTGATTTGTAATAATCTTTTAATATATGGATGAATATAACTCAATATGAGCTAGTGTTTTTGCACAATTCTACCATCAAGTAGTTTCATCACATATTCGACGTATGGCCCAATTGTAATATGGTTGGTTCACATTCACCACATTCAGATATGTGTCGGTATGTCCTGGAGTATCGCTCATAATGGGTTCGGCCCTAGAATGTCAGCCATATGATTAGATAGGTATAGGCATACGCTTTCGGAGTAGTGAGATTTAAAACTATCTACCATGAAATAATTTCGGCTCAAATCTAGGCCGATTCACGGTTTTCACGGTGCAACACCCAGTCAAATTAGTTTCAAAATAGGCATCAGCTTACCTGTATAGCTACCTTGAAATTGGAAGTCTGGGAATTCATTATTCAGCGTATATATATAGATCGATTCCAACACGCAAAAAGGGGTGGAGGTTAGCTAGAAATAGGCGTGGCATACCTAGAAATGGATCCCTCTATTGAAATTTGCATGAGCAAATTGAGCATTACAAGGCTAATACCACTTGTTAATGCATGGTCCACACAATATGGACCACTTGTATTAAGAGAGCACCCGTATTTATATGTCACATATTTTAACAAGGCCAACCAAAGATTGTAGACCCATCCCATCCCGAACGCACGTAGACCCGAATACAATACACTCATCCTCTGACGGAGCGAGGGTAATTAATACCACTTGCTAATGGACATTTTCAGGTTGTCTATCCATCATATTACGTCATATGACGTCGTAATTAATTAAGTGACGCGTAGGATAACGTCATAATAACGACGTCATTACTGACTCGATTTAGTCCATCTTAGATGCTTAATAATCTGACACGGTGTACGAATTGTATGTTTTTGCTATTTAATAAAAATCATGTTGAATATTTTGAAAGTAATTTGACTGGGCGCTGTTGCTGCCATAGGCAGTAGCAGGACCCAGTCACTTTAATGTCAAAATATTCCGCGGCTTACCTGTATAGTTTTCTTGAAATTTATCGTCGATAAGTTCAGAAATCCATCGATCCCATCTCGAGAGTGGTATGGGTGGAGTTTAGCTAGAGATGGGCGGGGCATAGCTAAACTGGAAAGGGTCATTGTATTAATAAACCACCACAGTTTTCGGTGCCCTATTGTCTGTAGTATGTTCATGCCCATAATTTACCCCACGTAGACTTGAGATTTAATAAGCTAGTTATATTCCGAATCTAGCAAATTCTAGATGAAGTAATTTTAATACGCAAAATTTAGGTTAAATGATGGTGTATTCGTGGTTTTCGGTGCTCTACTTTCCGTAATATGGTTGGTTCCAGATACTTCGCTCACATAGACGTATAGGAGTTTGAATATGCTAGTTACATTGGGAATTTAAAAGAATTCGAAGGTGAAGTATTTTCGTAGTATGCTATTTCATCGCATAAATTTGTTCCAATGTTGGGAGATCTGCGGTGTTCAATACCTACCGTCTGCAATATGTGTGGCTACATAATTTCACCCATAGGGTTAGCTAGGGATATGAATACGCTAATGAATCTTGCGATTTCTACCCCGTAGTAATTTGGTAATATTCAATTTAGTAGCCACTGACAGTTGTCAAATGCCAACAATTTAGTATATTCAGTATTGGAATCCCAGTTCTCGGTGTGTAATCATTTTTTTTGCATAAAGCTGTATATAACTGAATATGTACTACTGCTTTTGCACGATTCTACCATCAAGTAATTTGGTAATATGTAGTTACATATTCGCCATATGGCCCCAGTGTAATATGGTTGGTTCACATTCACCACATACAGATAGGTGTCGATATGTTCTGACATATCGCTCATATTGGGTTCGGCCCAGAATATCATCCATATGTTTAGATAGGTACAGGCATAAGCTTACGACGTAGGGAGATTAAAAAATTTCATAACGTAAATAAGCTCAGACGTAGACTAATTCATGGTTTCCATTGTAATGCGTTCACCCCTAGAATTTCACCCACAAATACTTATAGGAAATATGCTAGTTGTATTCCGAATTAAAAAAAAATTCTACAGGAACGTAGTTTCATAGTATACAATTCCATACCGAAAATTGGCGCAAATTCTGTCAGATCAACGATTTTCTGTCTTGGCACGGTGGTCCAGTGGAAAGATGTCTGGTTGCTGATGCCATGCGGAGTTGCAGTATGACGGTTCGATCCTCGACCGGGTACATGGTGATCAACAAATTAAACTAATGGGTGCATGACTGTCAGCTGGTTAGCATGTGGAAATTGAAGCCGTGCGTTGCCAGTGTGTCAATAAAATAAATACATATACTGCCAGAGCCGTGATGGAGGCAGAGTACAATAGGCTTAAAAAGCTTAGTACTGAATCGTGGCAGATGCATCCACAGATAGTCCCATATGAATTGTCAGAGTGTCAGTATATCAGACATGTGAAAGCTGGTCGGCTAAACCTAGACTTTTTGTCTTGGCGCGGTGGGCCAGTGGAAAGATGTCTGGTTGCTGATGCCATGCGGAGTTGCAGTATGACGGTTCGATCCTCAACCGGGGTGATGGTGGTCAACAAATTAAACTAATGGGTGCATGACTGTCGGCTGGTTAGCATGTGGAAATTGAAGCCGCCCGTTGCCAGTGCGTCAAGAAAATAAATACTAATAAAGTATCAAAGGTTTAAAAAATGTTTAATATACAGTAATTTCGTCATATGCAATTTAGTAGTGGCACACCATTGTCAAATTCCAATAATGTACTATATTTGGTATCAGAATATCTCTACATGTCTTATAGCCAGTTTTCGAACATAGGGCCATGGAGAACTCACTATTGTCTCGTGCTGTGCGAAATATTGTAATAATTCTACCATCAAATATGTATTATGGTAATGTGAAAATATTTCTATATATCCCATATTATTAGCCGCGTGTCCTGGTAGAACCTGACGTATCAGGCTAATACCCTGACATTTGTGCATATGGTCAACAAGATCGTCATCATTACAACGGTTGAGGCCGATTTTGGCCTTTTTGTCGAGCAAAAATATTTGATTTAATAGTTTGTCACTGTTTCAAGTAAAGATATCGTTTAATAGGTGACATAGATACGATAGCTAAATGAAACAGATCACGAAATCGTGGCTGTTTCCCATTGGGTCTTCAGTCAGAATGTTTTCAACTATATCATTTTCGTTGGAGAAAACTAGGTTCACGGGATTGGTTCTATTATGACCACTTAACTCTGTT